>JAPMOR010036789.1:311422-344683 GCA_026543865.1 Argiope aurantia
CTGCAATATTTGCCAATATTTTAACTACTATTTCAAATTGCTAATTTTACCTGTAATTATTAGTATTACCTGCATTATTAATATGTATCTTACTTAAAGCCTCAGAAAAATATGCATGTGCATTTTGCAAGTTCTGAATTTTGATCTTCTGCATATTGAATGTTGTTTGGAAATGTTTTACCAAATTACTAATCGAAACCAGATTCCATTTTTAACACGATGATTAATATAGTATGCTTTATTTTAAAATAATGAATTTTTTGATACCGTAAAAAAAATTCCCCATCTGCCTCACCGTCTCAACTTTGAAATAGAAACTTTTGGAAATGCTATATTCACGTATTTCATAATGAGAAAAAAATGAATGATTATTGAACTCCAACAGTTGTCTTTAAAACAGTACTATTGAACTCTCAGAAGCCTCTTGCTATGTATCTCAGAATTTTCTTTATTCTCTTTTTATGTTATGATTTGGTTTTGAAGCATGCGAGGTAGTCCATGCCCTTATTATTGCCATTTCTAGTAGATTGTGATTCCCTCAAGCTTTCAGATATCCGTGACTAAATCCATTAACGAACACGTTTTCTATTTTATTTAGAAGCAAAAGAAAAATATATATAATCAGCTGAATATGAACAATTAATTTTTTGCTATGTAAATTTTGTATGAATAAGAAGTATTTACTGTATGTAAAAAACAAATATATATGTTATAGCCTATAATCTGCCTTCGAAAATTATCACCTTTCTCACATACTTAAGTACGATGCTTTCCTTCTTCATTTGTTTCACTTCAAAAAGTATACAGATAAATGTACATTCGAAGATACGCTACTAATGAAGCCTTAAGATATATTATTTAAATTTTATTTTACGTAGTTGTATTAATTAAAATATTTTCCAAACTAAAAATGTCTTAAAAAATAATTAACGATAAAAATTAACAGCCTAAATATAATTTGAATGCTTAATTTTCCTAGATAAGGAATTAAGACTCTTAGAAATAAAAATGTTGATAATCATTTATTTTATTTGATCTGTTAATGAATTTTAAGTAATCAATTTTTGAAAACATATTTGATCAAAAAGATTTTAATATATTAAATGTATAATAAAAAAACTGCGCTGGAATATTTTCTATTTTTTGGAAACAAAAGATTAATTACATAAAGTATATTTTGCATATTCATAGATTAAGATAACTTTTATTGCAATATATACTTTCGATTTCTTTAAAATTTCAATTAATTATGGTCAGCACTGATTAGGTAGTTTTAAAGGAGTATAACAATACCATTTTGTAAAAATATATATTTAGTTTCCTTTATGTTTAATTATGTTTCGAATTAAACAATTTTGGGCAAAATACATAAATTAAAATAATCCCTCTTTATTATGTTAGTAAAAATCATTAAAGCAGATATTCTGCTGTGCGAAGAACGAAACAAATCCTGTTGAAATTATCAACAGAAATAAGAAACGTTTTTCGATAATCCTCTTCACAAGATTTTATGTTTCATAATCATGATTATGTAGTTATTTTTAATCATTTTCTTGTGTAATTTTAACTTATTTATTAACTTTTCATTTGATTTGTAAATTATCTTTTGAAATGTTTTAAACTTTCCCAATGCCATTCTTTATAAATTGATTCCCTATTAGTTGGAAACATATTTTTTATTTTAGAATCATTACATCCTTTCAAACAGCAATAAAGGTTCTGTAATATATTGGGTGAAAAAGTAAACAGAGCCATTATAGTTAAATTAAGCAGTTTGTCCAACTTGATAGTAAATTATTCGTCTCATTATATAAATGTGATCATAACAGCAGGGAAAAAAACAGTTTCATATTTTCTTTCATACGCAAAGCTAAATTGCCTGTAATTACACCGCTTATATACATGTATTAATATCGATTCAGAAAACTGCTCTAGTACTTAATTTTTACTCATTTATATTCCAACTTATGACACAAATATTGGCGAGAAAAATTTTCCGGGAACGCATTGTTCATCTGCATGCATGTCATTTCTCGCGTTTTTCAATAACAAAAATCTGTATTACCGTAACAAAAATTGGATTGTCGCATGCGAATTTAGCGTAAAAGAAAAATAAAGGGAAAACTCTGCCTCACTCGTGTAGTTTACGACTTTACTTACATTTGCTCGGAATAAAGATTTTGCGGAACAGACGCACACACATACCACCGGAAAACCTTTTACTTTAATCACGCAATTCCCAAATCCCAATCTCCAGAATAAAGGAAAACAGGAACATCCAATCAGATGAATCGTTGCTTAAATCCTCTTCTTGTAACGTGACCTGTGAATGGCCTACGAGCATGCTGTAGATGTGTCGAGCGAATCAAAGACGCTGTTTAGCGCACTGATATAAACGGTTCATTGCATTATCGATTTAGTTGTTCAGGTAAACCATTGAACACTCTTATTCGTGTTTATCATATTAAAATTGGCGCATGCGTGTACTTGGCCAGTCTGGCAAGCGTAACTATGGAGAAGAGGCTTGTAATTTAGATATTGATTTTTCGCTCGACTGATCGATATGGTGTTTCAACAGGGGAATTCCTTTAGGTTTTGTGAAGACATTTCTTTCACTCACGCGTTCTGCATTCGGCTGATTCAGGGTTATTCTTTTTTAACTCGCGGTCCACAAAATGCAATAAACAGTATGAGAATTGATTTCTTTTATCGATCAGATATATGGGAGAGGGATTAACTGTGGAGTCCCTTTGATTTTGAACCAAGGTTTCAAAGCGAGAACGATTCAGCGCAAAAAAATATCATAAAACGGGTTGAACCATTTCATAGATGATTATTTTTTTGTTGAAATAAATTTAATTAAATGAAATTTACATTAGAAAATAGCATAAAATTCTGAATATTGTAAAAAGGCGAAAAAGTATTGTGTTATCAATATGATAATCTCTGTGTGACATTAATTTTATGATGATTCAGATCAGTTTAATTTTACTCAACCTATTTAGCAGTTGCACGATGGCCATTTGCGGGTAGGGGGGTTATAATTTTGAATTCTGGCTAGATGATGAAGAAAATCCTTGTGCTTGTTGAATCTATACAAACTCCACATTATACATAAAGAATCTATTTATGAATTTAATATAATCAGATCACAATATACAATAGCTTTAACTTGGAATTAAGTCGTTTTCTTGCGCTGTTTGCGAGATAGCCTTTAAACTGTCAAAATTCTCTTCGAGTAGTTCAGATGCCACCGTAACCGGATTCATTAAATATTTATTCGAATGGTTAAATCGAATTTTCATAGTTTTTACATCGATTATTACCACTAGAAATTTTTTAATAGTTTAAGCATGCTTTTTCTTATAATCGAGGATGCCTGCCGAGACGATTCATTTTAATTTATGCGAAATCTATGACAATGACAATGTCTATCTTTTGTTATCATATGTATCATTATCAGCATGTATGATAAAATTTCACAAGTAAAATTATGAAATGAAGAATTTTGTAAAGCGTCTTCGAATCATCTTATTAAATAAGTCTATTGATCTTAACTTACTTTTAATTTAAAGTTGTCAGCTCATCGTGGAATTTTGAAAGATCAGTAGCAAAGATCATGTGACTAGTTTGGGTACATCTTTATTTCCCAGGAAAATTAATGTTGAGAAATGGTTTAGAAGGTCCTCAAAACTCACGCAGAAGCTAAATTAACGTTTATCATCACAATTCATGATTAAAAAAAAGCAAAATTAATCACCAGAATAAAGGGATGCTAGGAATTTCATCTGGCGTTTTCCAATCATCTGAATAACCAAGTCTATTGATCTTGGAAATAATTCACATTTACTTTAAAATTACTCTCTCTCGTGAGGTTTTGAAATACCAAGAGCAATAATTAAGGACGAGTTTGGGTACATCTCTATTTCCCAAACAAATTAATGTTGAAAAATGGTCGTAATTAGTGCCTGAAACTCATACAGAGGTTAAAATATCTATGAATTAACGTTTATCATCGAAATTCATGACAAAAATTAAAGCAAAATGAATAATCAGAATAAAAAGGAATTTCATCTGCCATTTTCCGATCATTTGAATAACCAAGTCCATTGATCTTGAAAATAACTCACATTTACTTTAAAACTACCTCCTCTCGTGAGGTTTTTAAAAGATCAATAGCAATTATTAAGTGAAGAGTTTGGGTACATCTCTGTTTCCCAAACAAATTGATGTTGAAAAATGGTCGGAGTAGGTCCAAAATTTCCTCAGGGCAGACTTATCAAGAAAGGGTCAGGTCAAAAACCCTTTTCTAGATAATTTACCCAACAAACTCCGGATGGATCTGATCGAAAGAAAAACCTTTAGGGATATTATTTTCATGCCTTTAAATGAGATGATCGAAATTTCTTTTTAAAGTCGTGCAATTTGTCACGACATGGGTAATATTTTTTTATCGGCTACTGGTCATAACAATAGCTGAAATAAATGAACTCAAATTCCAAAATGTAAAATGAACATAGCTAGGGAAAAAAGTTGATTAATGTAATCTATCATTAATGCTTACCTCTTTTGTGCTTGATATTCATAGACGATTTAAGCGATTATAGTTTTATGGTTGGATCGAACCGGTTTTATCTGGCAACAATAGCTTTTTCTTACCAACCCCCTTCCCTTTTTGGTCTGTTTTTCAGATAAGAAATCTCTCCCTTTTTGGAAAACGATAATTGCTGGCGATATGGAATATTTTTTCAAAGATCTATGGATATTTATCTCCAAAAGATGAAGCATTCTGGAAAACATTTTTTGCCTATTCTTATCTTTCTGTTCAATCGTGCCTAGTTCACTAACTACATTCGTTTACCATTTTAAGATCCGAGTTCGATTTAATGACAAGCACTTGGCTGCTAGAAATTTAAAGACTTATTTTTCGTCTGCATATCATAAACACGTTTCTATCCATAAACACTTCATATAATCAGTGTTAATCTATAGAATCATCACTTAGATAAATTTATGTCTTAGGAATAAAATTATACTTTTTGTGCTTTGATTTTCTCAGATAATGGGTATTTGAATATTAGATTGCTCAATTTTGCATGTCAAAGAGCTTCATGACTAGATTAATATACTTCAAGGAGAAAACGATTAAATGTTAAGAAAAAAAAATCAAGTGTCAAATAATTTTTTTTACTAAACATTTTTAAAATTTTAGTAACCAAGAAGCATCATAAAAAGGCAGTTTATAACAATGTTTTATATTTTTGAAATTTATTTATTCCTTAATTGTAAGACAAAATCAGCAAAAGAATTCATAAAAAATACTTTAGTTAGCAAGAATAACATTTAAAAAGAAGAGAAGATTACTTATCAAAACTTGCTTGTAGTTTTGATAAGCATTGGCATTTTTCTGTTACTAAACGCTTTAAATTCTTAGTAATTTGCAAAAATGTAAATGTAGAAATTATTGGTTAATAGAATTAATATTTGAAAATTATTTTCCTTATTTAGTCATAATTACCATTCATCGAATTCGTAGAAAGTTTGTAGATAGTGTAAATTGCAAAGTAGATCACATAAATATGAAAAAGCGGAGATGATATTAGTACAATGGATTTTTGAACTATACGTACTAAACTGTAAATAACGTACGAGCCATATACGTATAAAGTTATATGTCATGCATTTTAAATATGTCTTTTATGATTCCCAATCAGATATAAAATTCACACAAAAATGTTTGACTTGGTAGTATAAAAGAGAAGAAAAAACAATTTCCTTATCAGTAATATAAGTCCTTGAATTTGTATTCTTTAAAAAAATATTTTATATATTTTATTACTATGCACTTTTATACAGTTAACAAACTACAAGAAAAATACATATGGCGAATATCATTAAGAATAAGTTATATACTTAAAATCTTTTTCTTAGTTAACCAAGTAAACATTAATTCAATTTGATTAATTGTACAATTCATGAAAAGGATTTGAATAATGTGAAAAAAAAGAAGAGGAGGGATTTCTTATAATTTCAATAGGTCATTGAACTTACATTGTTTTAAAATTAGAGTATGTTATTTTTTTATTTTATTTCTAAACGATTATAGGTGATCATCATCTGCAAAAAGCGTACGAATGAAGCAAAAAATGACATACCTTTAATGTACAAATTTCAAATAAGAGCTGAATTCATAAAAGGGTAACTGGATAATCTTAATAGTAAAACTTATCATATAAGAAAAAAGTAAAACAGAATTTTATTCTAGAAATTGAAATTTAAACACACACACACACACCAAATTCTTCACCATATATATATAATTTAAATTCAAGTATTTAAATAACTATAATATATTTTTCCTACACATATACAGACCTTATCATTTCATTATATTATTACGTTTTATTTAAATTTGTATTTATTTAAATTATATCGGGATAAATCGGTGGGGTTTTGTGAAAATGAGATCCAAGAGAGAATAACCATTGGTTTTTCAGTATAATTTCAGGTTATAAAATAAGTTTTGATTGATTTCTGATGAAAAATTTTATACATTTGTTTCAGACTGCATTTGTTGCAAGTGAAGAAAAATCAGGACACTTTTACTACATAGCTGTATATTAGCTCAACCATTTCAGTAAAAATCTGGGTTTTTTTCTCATATTTTTAAATACAAATTAATTTGGATTCCCAATAAAGTTGATGTTCAAATTTTACCATAGTATTCAATCGAATATTCAATAGCATCCCTAATTTAACAATTTCTCTGGTTCGATCAAAAAAAAAAATCTTAAAAAATTTAAATGATTATATTTTTTCCGATCTTCAAAATCTTAAGATGCCATTCCTTGTTTCTTTATGTCTTCCAGATGTATTATTAAATTACATGATAATTTATCAACATGGAAATTGACCTTTTGACCTTGATTATTTTTACATAAATCTGATACTTTTGTTAATGATAGATTTGCGAACATTTTATGTCGCATTCCTTTTTGATTTCAATATTTATTTTATTTTATTAAATCAATAAAAAAAATACGAAATACCGCAAATTAAATTTATAGATTTTAAATACATTAATATCATCTTTCAAAACAAAACAACTGCTATAAATAAAATCAGTAGTTACAATACGTAAACTTTTGAGAGTTTATGATATGAGACATAAAGTACCTTATATTTAGCTTTAAGATAAATTACGAAAAGTGCAAATAAATTTGATAAATCAAATAAAAGCGCAATATTTAATACAGAATATTTGAAGTATTACTGCAGATCAATTTGACTACATTAAAACGCATTATAATACAAATTTCCTCCTTGTTAGAGCATAAATTTTTTTAAAGAATTTGTAATACAAAATATAATGCATTTGAAATTTAGTTTTAAAATGAATTTTTAAAAATACTAATCAGTGAGATAACTTAAATAAAAAATACAATAATAACAATTCCAATATCAAAACAAGCAAAAATTTAGCTCTTTTACTTTGCAAACACATCAAAACAAAAACCTCATCAATCCCTCAATTACACTTCCTTGACAGCTTGAAACCAATAATTTATCAGTGCTCCAATTAAAGCTGTGGTATCCTAAATCAAATTTTCAAAAATCAATTTAATTATAAAATGAACAATATATCCACGCAACCCCACCTTTTCTTATTCTAGAAAGATTACTTTCATGAACTTTTCTAAATTCCTTTCTCTCAAGAGAAATATAGGATGTGGGTTATCGCAATAAGCCTTAATTTCCACATTAATGCCTTTGAGACGGACGATCTAACAATCACAGATTATTTTGCTGCAATCACATCGGGAGAGGTTATTTTTTTATTATTGTTATTATTGTTACCAATCCATCATGACGGAGGCAATTAATCAAATCGCTCCACCAAGTGTCATAGAAGAGATTGAAATGTGGCTGTATTCTCAATTTGTTATCTGTTCCTAATCTTTTTCTATTTGGGAAGCATTTTTGGCTCGCATACAAGCGACAATCCCAGGGTCCTTTCAAAATTGGTAATTGGATTGGATTGGATCACTGATAGGATTGGGTTGAAGTGTTTATGAAGGAGCTCATCTAATTCATGTGGAATTGAGCCTTTTAATAAAAGAAAACAAGCCGTCATGGTATGTGGGTCTAAATTACTATTTTCAGCTATTTGGATCTACGGCTTTGATTATTTCTGTTTTTATAGTAATTTAAAAAATGGAATTTAACTTGCTTTGTTTCCTACACTGAATCATATTGCCTTAAATTTTGATTAGTGAAAATGTAAAGATCATTTCCCCTCTTTTTGTTATTATTTTGTTTGCAGGAAATGGAATGATGGGTGGACAGAATTTTTTTAAAATTTGTATGAAAATAAAACTGGATGAAACGACTAGATTAAATTTAAACCGAAAAATATCGTTTTTGGTTTTTCAAATAGTGAAGAAAAATATGGCAAACAACTTACTAGAGGAAGATAATATCGTTTCCTCCTTTGGAAAATAAAGTTTTTTTCATTTTTTAAAAATATTTTTGAAACAAAGGATTTGAAAACAATATAAAAAGCGTTTAGGTGTAATGGAATAAATTTGAAAAGATAATGAAATTAACTAAATAGATTTTGACACAAATATCAAGACGCACTTCTTTCGAAGCCTGTATTTCACACTTAAATCAGGACTTGTGAATCACGACAAATTCAGTACTCATCGAATGCGCAAACACACTTTATAATTATTGGATTCGAAAATTGAACTTTCTTTTTGAAACATGAGTTAATGATTGAGTGATTTTAATAATTTTCTAAAACAGTACTAAATTTTTTGAAAAGAAAATTGCCATATTCGATTTTAATTCTAAAACCGTTTATCGATATTTTATCAACTAATTGCTTTAAATAGTTTTTTTAAATATTGTTCTAAATAGTTGTTCTAAATACTATTCTAAATAGTTATTTTAAATGTTGTGAACTATCATTTTCTTCACACGTTGAACTCTTTTAAACTTGTTGAAAAAAAATGAAAGAGGGTGGCAATTATGTAATTATTTTCAAATTAAGAGCAGAACTGCGAGCAGCTTTTTTTTGTGTGTATGTGTGTTATTGGGAAAGTTGAGTAAACATTACGGAATGTGTTAAAACAATTCAAGAAGAGGTGGACTGGCTCAGCAATCATACACCCAAATAACAGTTTATCTAAAATCTATGAAGTTAAACTGAAAAAGGGAATTTTTATCGATCTACAGATTCAAAAATTCTTTAAGGATAATATGTTTCAACCAGATAAAATACGAAATTTGGAATGCATTTTGCTCGAAATAAAAAAATTTCTTAGTAATAGTTTTTTTTTTTAGTTTTTTACACCTTTATTAGGAATATCTCAGTCAAAAGTCTGTAATAAACTGGATTAAGACACATTATCTTCATAAAAGAAACTTATTTGTGCAATAACTTTTAAAATGCCTATTGCATTTCATTTAAACTTCTTTCTTGCAAACTTATCAGAATACAGATGAATATGGTCAGCATTTTATACTAAAGATAATGGAGAAAAATACTAGGGAAGCTGATTCAGAATAATGTTGACAAGCTGATATTAGACAGTTTTCAATTATGAATTTGAAAAATGAAGAAACGACACAATATCAAGAAGTAAATTGGTAAAGGCGTTTGTCAATAAATTATATCATATAAAAAATTAATTTGCAAACGTCTTAGAAATGAGAGCTTTTTCCGAGTTTTCATCGCCATAATTGCTATCAGTCATCCAAAATTAATAATAATTGTTATTTTAATCATAGAGGAAAAAAAAACATTGCATTTTTTTTATTCTGGGTAATCTTTTATACCAATTAATTTTGCCACAAGCATTTTTCATTATTTTTAATATTACTTTACTTAAAAAAAAGAATTTCCCAATCGCTTTTTAACGAAGAATTTAAACCTTTCAAAATCAACATCTGTCTTAAAGAATAACTTTAGAAATTCGAAGTACCATGTGCTTCTAAGATAAAAGTGATGAAAAAACATGACAGTGATGAATGATGGAAATGGTATATCGGAAGATTAAAAATATATAACTGGATTTGTTAGAGTATAATAAAGTGAGAGAAAATCTATTTGTTTCCAAATTACTTCTAATCGTCTCTGGAGCACCACCCTGATAAATCATTAGTGGAAGATCACCGAATGAATCGTCTTATTTGAGTTTAAATAACCTGGAGAATCGTTGGGCAATAGGAGAAAGTAGATCAAACCGATTACTTTGTAGAAGATACCAATTTCCTGTACCACCAAATTATTAAAGGATGGCATATCGAAATTTTAATCTCAAAATATTCCCACAGAAATGACCGAAATTACACGCTGCAGTTTTAATTTGTCATCATTTTTCAACTACAATTTAACCGCAATCAACAATCATTACGACCATACACTGACAAGACTAAATGTCATAGCAAACTTCGTCCTGAACTTTTTCTTATAATCCTGGCACAATCTATTTGGTTGTTTACCCCTTCAATCTTTCCCCCTTCTCTCATATTGCTGTTAACAATTGTCTTCAATTATCAACAACATTGACGCAATTTCTAACCTGTTTAATCTTAATTAAACGCACACTGGTAAGGGTTTATGTATCTATTGACTTTTTTCTCAAACTTATTTTTATAATTCTGTCTTTTATTTGGTTGATTGCGTCGCCAATTACTCGCATTGTTTTTTTTTTATCAATCACTTCCAGCCAATTTTTAATCCGTTAAATTACCAATTAAATATCGATTTCTTTTATTTTCTTGTAGTTTTTGGTGAGTTATCTTCGAATGACGAAATTTTACAACTTACTTTATTTTATCTGCTCTTCTTTTTGACAGTTATTTTCATCTGTTTTAACAATTTTCTGTTACTAAATTTTGGCCCATCATAAACAAACTTGGCACAATTTTTTTGTATTTACAAATCACTTAAGAGATCTTGGAATATCTTTTTGAGCACATTGTTTGCGGTAGCTATCATCGAATGGTCAAATGTTTCCTTCAGATTAATTTTCATGGAACAAAAATCCAAGGAAGTTAGCAAGTTCACTTTATCAGATATCAAAAATTACCAGCCAAAATCGCAGAATTAAGTAAATCAAATTTCATTCTAAAATGTTTCTAGTAGTTTATTTCGTCTTTTCTAATTTAGTTGCTTGCGCCAAATGTTATTTTAACAAATAACGATAACAATTTGTTATCTGTAAGTGATTCAATAAATCTCGAAATATCTACTTGAGTGCCTGGAATCTTTATGGTAGATATCTTCGAATAATCAAGTTTTCTCGCCTGATTAATTGTTAAAAGTCAAACCCCAAGCCAATTTATTAATTTTCTATGTCGCCAAACGAATTGCTGTTTGAGAAAGAATTTGGCAAACTCGCCTTATCAAACCGTTTACCATTTCCACCCAAAGGCTAAGAATTCAGAAAGCCTACGGAAAGAATACATTTTGATATCAGAGCGCTAAATGGGTTTGCACTGGATGATTGCTTGACAAGTAATTAATTTAATCCCCAAGAAGATTAGTCACGTGAGGCTTGGTTGTTTTCAGATGGAAATTTCTCTCCTTTTTGCATTTACCTTTAATCCAGTTCTCAGTGCTTAAGAAATGACGTCTGAAGAAGGAACTGCTAATTCGAACACTTCAAGAAATGATGAATCGGGAGTTGGGAAAACCTCAAAATCCTTTTACAGATATAAATTAATCTGTGTCAAATGCTTTTTAACCTGCTTACTTCAGATATCCATAATTGTGAATGCTAGATGAAATTTGAACTTAATGCTTTCATTTGATGCCTTTGTGTATCATTTCCTTATAAATCTGGTAGGTTGTTTTTATTTATTTTTGATATTTTATTGGAAGAAACTGGTTAGTGTGCAGAACACAACTCTTAAATAATTCGAAGGATTTGCCTGAATAAATTGCTATAAAAAGAAGAAAATCCTCCTGGAACTTCGAAAAATTTTCTATTTTTCAAAACACTTTTATTTAACGTAATTTGTTGCAGGTTTGTAAAAAGGGAATTTTTTCCCAGATTTTTCGTTCAATGTATAACAGCTTTTAATTTTTTAACATTTGCAGATACTCATTGATTGAATATTATTTTTTTTTACTTTTAAAATTTAACTATTAGTTAATCGCGTTATTTCATTAAATTTTGATTAAATAATTGCAGCACTAACTGCTGCATTGGTAGGAAATTTGAGAATTAATTTTGAAAAAAATTGTATTGATAATTACCTATAAATAGTTGAAAATGATTAAAGTATAATTACTAATGCGCAATTAAACTTCTATTTTTCCTCTGTTACAAATTTTCTTCTTTTAATATGTAACAAAAAGTTTTGCAAATAACTTTCTATTATTCATTTGTTTTTTTTTAAGTTCTTGCAACTATGATTTATTTGGAAGATGCATATTGGAATATAGAAACTACCGAAAGTTGAATAAACCAGTTTTATTAAATGTCGTAAATAATATTTGTTAGTCTTAGTCATGACGCAAAGTAAGAAGTTCATGAAATTTATGAATAATAATTAATGAAATTAAATAGAAAATTTATAGAATTTATGAATATCATGAAGTACAGAAGCAATATGAAATTCGTAAATAATAATGAATAACATGAAGCATAAAGAAAGTTTCTGAAACTTATGAATAATAAATTAATTTTTAGCAAAGAAAGTTGCATTTATTATTTGTTATTACGGATCATTAAAAAATTTTATGAGTAAAAGAAATGAGTAGAGAAATAAATAATGTCTTAATATCCTTAAGAGAAAAAACGCAAATTTTAAGCAAATGCGGCAAATTTCTTAAACATTTCATTATAAATTTTTGAATCAAGAAAAAATATAAAAGGAAGTATTCATAAACCGAAACTACTTTTGGCATTTTAAATACTAGTATTAGATCCCTTCAAAATAAATAGTTCTTATCTTTTTTTAGAGCAGGATTTAATGAATAAGTTATGAGTTTTAATGCATCACACAGAAAATAATTAATTGCCTTTATTGAAATTATTTTAAGAAGGATGAATAATTGATGATAAAAATGCAACAATTTTAATTGGTTCCACATTTATTCATTTTTAAAAAGCTTTTTAATTAAAATTATAGATAGAAAATCACAAAAATATTTGGGAAAATGTTTGCTTATTACAAGCCTATATTTCACAATCAGTTATATTATGAAAGAAAAATATGATTTAACAAGAATTTCCTAAAATGTATTTACTACTTTAATAACATTTAGAAAGAAACAGATAAAATATTCCAAGGAATCTTTATCCGTGAAAATTATAAATTACTTCATTAAACAAATGCGTTAGCACAGAAAATTTAAAAGTATCTAAATAAATAAGGGTGATATTAAGAGATTATTCCACTCTTTTATCAGCAACCATCGTCTAGAGTCTATATATTATTATTATTATTATGTCCAAGATTTGTAAGACTGTGCTATACAATTGCACTCATTTATTAAGACATCATTTATAAGATGGATGAAAAATCATTCCTTTGTGAAATTTTCTTCTTATCTACTTTCTATCAGCAATTATCTCTTCGAGTCCCTACATTCAGTGACTGATTTACGCATTTTTCGAGTCTAGGCAGTACACTCAAATGATGCCTCTTGTTTAATAAACTAATTAATTTAATCTCACATTCAACACATTTTTTGACTCAATCAACATGATAATGACTATTAATGGATTATTTTTTTGTAATTTTATGAGAATTTATATGTTCTTATTTGCTTATTTATTTAATCCCATGGTAAAGCAGCATCCATGTTTGCATGCAAATATATTTCAGTAGCGTTCGTTACTTATAAATAATGTAATAACTAAGTCGATGTTATGTGGCAGATAAGAGCCTGACAGATACATGACAAATTATAATATCCTAATATATTTTTTATTCGAAAAATATATATATATATATATATATATATATATATATATGTGTGTGTGTGTGTGTGTGTGTGTGTGTGTGTGTGTGTGTGTCTGTGTGTGTATTTCATGTGATTAACAGTGACTTTTTAAAAAGTTCAACTCCGCTCCCCTCCCCCCTCTCCCAATCAGCTGTCTTGTCAGAAATCCGCCACTAAATATAAAAATAAGATTCAATTTAACATTGCGCTATGTAAGTGCACTCAAAGATTTCATTTATCAGAAGGAGGGACTATTTATTACTCGCTGAAATGCTCTTCCAATTACTCTTTCTTAAAAATTTTCTATTCTTTTTATCTTTCAAAAATGAATCCCATATAAGCTTGATAATACATATTTTTTACTTGTTAAATACTCTTTTCAATGTTTCTTAATCTTTAAATTAATGGATTTTGAAATCAGTCTGCAGATTGCTATGGACCATGAAGCTTTTTTTTAATATATTAGGCCTGATAACTGAAAATATTTCATAAATTCTTCATTTGTAGTAGAAGCGAGAGTCTGCTTATTTACTCAACCACAAGTTCGTGATGGCCCCTGGTGAGTATAAGTTTGACAATAAACAAATCATCCTGTTTTTCTCTTTGAACCGTAATTGAAGGAAATAATAAAATTAATTATTTCATGGAAATAAATAAGAACAATTAAACAATTTCAAACAAAAATAATAATAATAAATGCTCAATACAAAACTTGATCTCTAAGAATAAATTTAGCACGAAGTTTTAAAATTCCGCAACTTTACTTATTAGCAGTAATTTTGGTTTGGCGCATTTGTAAATTTTGATTCCGTATTTGTAAATTCCTATGGCAAGACCACAAACCTCAGTTGTTTCTCATGAAACGATATAAACAACTGGAAATCAACAGAATAAAATGAACCTAATTATAATCGAAATTCATGAAAAATAAAATGGTGTTTCTTAATTAAAAGCGTTTGTATGTCATTCGCTTCGATGAAGAAAGTCAGGTCATGTCTCTTTATTTTGAAACTGCATAAATTGAATTTCTTGTATCAAAAATACCTTCTTTCAATATCAAAAATTTCATGATAAAATTATTTACATTTTAATTAGAGTTTCGATAAACAAAATTAAAGATCAACCTATTTTCCATTCATGAATAAATTATGATGTGTAAAAATTTGAAGGAACTTTTTTTTTATATGGAAACGAACTATCTCTTTTTTGAAACATAATTAAATTATGTGATTCTTTAACTGTTAGTTCATTGGAATGGCAATTCCTCTTAGCTATTCACAAATTATTCGAAAATCCTGAGAACGTATCATGATTGATTAGCATTTATGTGAATTGCTCATTTAAGTTTTAATGAAATTTCATTGCAAAGCATAAGACGTTGAGAAAAAAAGTTTCTTTAAGCATTCTTAATTTGAATTTTTGCCAATATTTCCTTCTAATCGTTTCTATTACATTTTTATATATTATAACTATTAGTCGCCTGTTGATTCACCGAGAATATTGGCTATATTTAATTTCATTAGTTAGATATAACTTCAAGCCCATGATTCTGTAAAATTGTCGGACATCAAACCCATCGTTTTAATTGTTTTCCGTATGTTTCACTCATTCTGTGCATGGATTTTTCTAATGGAGATCAATCTGATGACATTATAGCGCTATTAAAAACGTAAATATGCCGTTCATCTAATTTCTAAATTTATCAGTATTTTAACTTTACTTACGCGTCTTTTAACGTCTATTCATTGTTATTGAACAATTGGGGAAAATCGCTCGATTAATTATTTGATGAAACAATGTAAATGGTTTGAATTTCGGAACAACGATGCTACTGTAGGAATATAGCAAAAAAGAGCTTTTAAAAAATACCGTGATTATAAAATTACTTTTTTTAAGTTTTGAAACTAAATTTTTTTAATTAAAAAAATTAAGCATTTTTTTTAGTTCTGAAACGATGTAAAATTCATCATTTTGTGACCATATTTTCGGAAAAATGCCAAAATTCACTTCATTTGTAATAGATTAAATTTTTTTTAAAGCCTCCAAAGGACACATTCTCACCACCTAGGTATACATATATGCTATATTTGGTAGCTTGAAATGGTTTACCTTGTGGATAACCAGTTTACACCTAGGAACACATACATTAAATTTTATTATTAGCAGAAAATATAATTTCTATGGATTCATTAGTTCGAAGAGACTTTAAAATCAATAAATTTCAAACGAATAGAGATAGAAATATGCCATTCCGTTTAGAAAAGCTAAAACTGAGAAGGAATTACTTTTCAACCCGAATCCAGAATCTATTCATATATCACTAGAATTTATATTGCACCAGAGTTTACGGATACTTAAAGGTCCCACAGTTTACAATTTTAGTGACAAGATCACAGTGCATTTAATATAACGATGCATTAAACCAAATATTCACTACCACTCTACACCACTACGATAAAGAGGTGGTACTCCAGATTTATTGTCAATGATAAAAACTGGTCAGAACTGGTACGGATGTAGTCTAGAGGTTTCGATATTCAACATGCGCTAATATTCGGTCAATCCATTTTTATAGCACTAGTTGGATTGGTCTCTCATTTAGAGCGATTGGAAGGAGGAAGCTGAGTACTTAAAAACAGAATTTGCGTATACTTTAGCAAGGCATTCACTGAAAGGTTTAACCTGAACTCGCATGAAGTGACTCTATTATTTTAATGTGAAGCTGACTGGTCACGATTGATCCCTTTCACATATAGTAAGACTGAGATTTTTAACAATTTTTAATGTTAAATGTTTCATTCTAAATCTCTGAATAGAATTATTGGACTATGAATTGCACATTTCCGCATTATGCATTTTTTCTGCTGGTTGATAGAATTAAAGCAATGAAAATGCAAATATTATACGCATACCAAAAATTCAATATTGCTTTGCATATCAATGATGAATAGACGTCTAGAGACTTTTGAAGCAACTTTCACAGTAACTGAATATCTATCATGTTTTAAGCGAATCATATTGAGATGTGGAGAGACTGACACAATATTTTCGCTCATACTTTAACTTTCAGTCTATTAGCTGAATTTCAATAAAAATTGAGGTTAATATCTTTATAAAATTAAACATTAATGATTTTAGCGACTTAATTTTAATAAAAAAAATCAAATGGTTTTAATCAATATAAAGTATTTTGTGTGTTACGTTTCATTAAAAAAAAATTTCCCTCTTGTTGTTTGCTTACAAGCCTTTTATTTATAATTTCGCATTTGAACATTCTAAATTTAATAACTGGTTTTATAGCAAGTAGAAGTGTTATAAGTAATAGGGATTAAAAATTTCATTTATGGTATAAAATAAACAAATGCCTAATGATTTTTTTCTTCGCTTTCATGACTACATAGATCCAAACAATATCCATTTTTTTATAAATTCGACATTTTAGTTTCTATGAATTTCTTTAACAATGAAGAGTATAATGACATGTTTTGGTTTTATGCTGCTAGGTATTGAATAAATTTCATATCCTCAATAGGGTGTTAATTCGCATCTTATTTGAAATTTTCATTGATGAATCATAGATATTTTCTGCTCTTATTACTAGTATTATATAAATTAGAAAAAGTAATCAAGTAAAGGGAATATTTTATGGTACAAATTGGATGTTAAATTAATATTTTATCTGGATTCTCGACAGTGAAAACGTTTCCAGTTTACTTTTCTTTTTTCAAAAATATTTGAAATTTGTTTCCATGTAAGAAAAAAAAATAACTATTATGAATTTAAATCAACACCTTATACTTATTTGTAACAGAAAATGCAACCCATTTGAAAAGTTAAAGTGGGAAAATGGAACTTCTGCTTTATATTAAAATTGACACATAATTATTTGCTTAAGAAAACTATACCGATAACAAATGTTATGAATATAAAAGTATCATCTAATATGGAATCCCTTCGTAAATCCAAATGTAGACTTCATTGATTTCATTATATGAAATAGGATCCTATATTATCTAACAATTGCCTATTTTTGATCTAAAAGTAAAATCTTTTAGGAAGAATTATTGTGAAAATCAACACTAGTAAGAAAAGAAACAGAATAAAAGTAACTTGTATATAACCCCTTTGTGAATCTAATTGTATATGGTATCTAATATATTTGTAATATCCACTACTTGTAATTTATCTAACATCTTTCTACTATAGACTTAAAAATGACGATGCACAGATATTTTTTGAAAAAAAGTAAGCCTTCATTGGAAAGAAATAAAGACAATTTGTTAATAGTTACCTAGGAAATCCGATTGTAGATGCCAAATAATTCATCATAATTATGCCCAAAACTCGTATCCATCAGATCTCTACTTTTGATCTAAAGATGACATTTTATAGGTATTTGTTGAGAAAATACAACATCAGTAAGAAAAGAAGCAGAATAAAAGTAGCTTGTATACAAACCCTTTATGAATCCACTTGTAGAGTATATCTAATGCATCTGAAATAAACAATACTTGTCATTTATACAACGTTTTTCTAATGTTAATCTAAAATTGATATTTTACAGATATTCATTCGAAAAAAAATGTCAGCACTCACTGAAAATGAAATATTATAAAGGTAATTTGTATATAGTCCCATATTGAATCCATTGTAGATGGTATCTAATTCATTAGAATTATGCTCAAGACTCGTAACTTATCCCAAGCTACACTACTGTTGATTTCATTTGGTATAGCTGCCACTCACTTCCCTACTCAACATTCAACTACATGTATCAAAAACGAAGCAAAATATAAAAAGTCACGTGCGGAGGATTCAGAAATATTTTGGCAATTCATTTACACATTCTGGCGGCATATATTTTTTAATTAACTATTGACAGGAATGATGGACCACTTGCGTCAAGGCAAAAAGTTTGAAAGACAAAATGAAAGAAAGTTAATTTCACAGTTGAATAGGATGGCAACTTTCTAGATCTACTTTGCAACATTGTGCGCCGTTACAAAAGAGAAATGTATCAAAATTTTGTCTGATTTTGATATAAATTTATAACATTGTATATCAGACGTCAAAAAGTTGTCCTAATGAATTCGTGAAGATGCAAATGAGATGAGGGATTCTGGCCTTTCTGTAATTTGCACTTCTTGTAAATTAAAAGAGAATGGGAAATAGGATGCGTATTTAATTAACCTACTTTGAACCAACATGTTTGTCATTCAGATCTGAAGAAAGCAACACTATTTATTTTATTTTCGTGCATCATTTTAATGCTTAGATTATTTTTATAGGTGAATGCGGTTAATTTTTTCAATTTCAATTGAAGCAAAGGCAGAAATATGTAAAAGAAAATCTAAAGTAATATGGGGATTAAAATCGATTTCCTTGTACATTTATTCATTCAGATCTTTTCCCCATTTTTAAACTCATTCCAACCAGTACTTTAGTTTTTTTTTCAAATAAAATTTTTGCAATGAAATATAATTAATAGTCAATAAAATAAAATTATTTCAAAATAATCGTTTAATTAATCTAAAAAAAGGTTTTCCAATCCAGATGTTTTCCCTCAATATTTTTGCTTTTACGCGTTGAAAAATTTGGCATCAAATATAAAATTTAGTGAAAAACATTCATGTTTTGACAATAAAATAATCATATAAACTTGATTCCACAATTATTAAAGCAAAATCTACTCTGAAGTGATTATTTGATTAATTAAAAATGTTCAAACTAAAAGAATTTTTTTATGGAGTTCCCATAGCCGTTTTCAGGAAATTATGGAGTTGTATCACAATCCTACAAAAAGCAGAATTATACTTGCTTCGATCATGTGATCACTCATAGTTTTCTATGTTCTGATAACCTTAAATATTTTTACAATTCTCCCATCCGTTAGCCTTATTCGTTAATCTATTATTAATAGATTAATGGATAGAAGTTACTAATTTGTATTTTTATTATTTTTTACTGAGATAGAGGATGAAAAATTAACTTTACATGTTAAATTGTAAATTTCTAAGAGAACATAAAAGTGAACCACAGTATATTAAATTTCAAAGCAAAAAGCAATAGATAATTTATCAATAACGAAGCTCTCAAGCATAAAAATATGTAAAGATCCCCAAGGACAAAGCTTAATAATTCGAGACAGTATAGCATGTTGCACAATATTGTATAATATTGTGAGATATTATATTACGTTATTTAGAATTCAAACTTATTATACAATATTTGCGGATGTTGTTTAATATTATGCAATATTTTATTATATAAATGTTCTGTTAGTGAAAGTAAAAATGGTCGTTGAGTGGGCTGATCCAGAAAAACTCATGGAAAAGGATAATAATTGATGCATAAAACAGAGATTCATGTGAACCGTGACCCTAAAATGTATTATGAAAGGAAATTTTAAGATCCTTAATTTTTGCATAAAAAATTTCTATATATCTCTTTTACAGTGCAATGCCAAATTTGTAACAAGAAAGTGTTGATCTAAAATATTTTATTAAAATCATCTAAATGGATATTCCCGATTTAACTTCTCTTTAACATCGATTAAATAATGTTTAATGTCGTTCCAAATTTTTAAGGAATTAGGTCTTAAATATTTTTTAATTCAAAATTATGTGTAATACGACGCGCTTTGTGCTCAGCTTTCTTGTACAGTTTCTTGTATTCAGGATGGAATTAATATCCTCTCCCTCTGGTTGATTCATTTGGTCCAAACTTTAATACAGATTTGCAATTTTGTTTTCATGTCAAGAGCAAATACAAAAATTTCAATTATTATACTTGTTATGTTTTTCAAGTTATATCTTTCGGTTACACATGGACAAATAAACGAACAAACAAACAAATAATTTAACAATTGATAGATTTGATCCAAAATCAGATGAATATCTACAGTTTGGGTGCAAATTTTGGTACTTTTCCTTAGCCTAGCGCAAATGTCGCCAATTGTGAACCAAACAAGAATTTGGCGGAATTCTACATTATTTGGCGATTTTTCGCTTGCTCTTACGGAAAAGTACCCAAATATCATATATTAAAATGAATTCATCCGCATTGTTATACTTTTGAATAATCACGATCACCTTCACGAGTAGGCAAAACTTTTGACCCATTTGGTGAAGTTTTTTAAGTATATCTGTAATCATAATAATGAAACTATATACAAAATATCATTTGGTTTCCTCATTACGATATTGAATCAGTTTCATAAGTAAACACATACCAACTGAAATATATGCGAATCAAGAAGCCAAAAGATTTTCTGGAGGCATATTACATTCATGTTTGAAAGAAACACAATTTCTTCATAAGGCCTACACATCAAATTCCCTTCTTTGATTTGTTGTATTTTTAAGTTATTGTGTTTCTAATATTACATACAACATCATAATTTTATGTGATTGTTTTCGGTTTAGAGAGATTTATATGAGAGATTCATTAAACTCTTAAAGTGGAATTCGGGAAATAATATTCTCATCTTTCTATCCAAGACAGATGCAATATATCTATACAGACACTAGTCATGTGCAGTATAACTTAAGTCTTATATAATATATATAAAAAAGTTCTATTGCAAAAACAAAAACTTTCAATGTGTATTGCTTCGAAAGTTGATAAGAAAGCAACTGAGACTGAACCAAAATAAAAACAATAGATGCCCAATTATTTTCAAATTTCTTATAAATGAAAGTCACACATTTACAAGGTTATCTAAAAAGTATAACCTTGTTTCTCATCAGAAAAAAATAGGAGCTGAAAATTTAAATTGAATATAGTTAAATTCTGTAAAATTCGACACAATTGCCTTTCAAACATATCTGCAGTCTTTCAATGCTTCCCACTAGATATGCATAAAAAATTATGGGATGATTTATGTATAACCTCGGCATCGTTTGTATTTCTAGATTGGCTCACATTCAGCACTCATAAATGCGTTAAATTTAAGCTTTTAGCTATTATTTTTAATTTCCGATAAGAAACAAAATTGTACTTTCTTTTGTACAATTTTGTAGTTGAGATGAACACGCTGTGAAACAAATCTTAATCCCACTAAACCTTTACTGTAATTCCGTTTCCATTAACATTTCCTATTCAGAATGTATAAAGAACTACTTTAATTATGAACTTATACTTTCTATTATTACAGTTTTTCTTGATAATTATCACGGAAACTAAAAGTATGCAATACCAACAACAGGCAGTAAATGGCACAAATGGAATAATTTTAATTGAAGAATAAAAGTGCACAACGATTTAGTGCAAAAGAATTAAAGTATCGTTTGTATTAAGTGATTGTTTTATGGGAAAACTCTAACAGACTGCAAAGAAAATTTTTGAGATGCAATAATATTTTCACTTTTGCCATTTATAACATTTAAAATTTACAGTCTTTAATTACTGGTTAAATAATTATAATTAATTAAGAAAGTTCCTTTTTTCCTGGGTATCCAGCACCAAATATTATCTAATAATGCATAAATATAATTAAAACGTTTCTAGTAAATTAATTCAGAATGATAAAAAAAGTTTCTACTAAAAGTGTAGTTTATGCATAAATATAAAAATAATAAAACTCATCACACTTCACTGATTTCCTTTATTACTTAATTTAGGTAGTTGATATTTACATTAACGTAGGTTTTAATAAAAGTCACAATCTTTGCATTTTTTAGCATTTCTTGAATGGAAAAGCCAAAAACAACACATCCAGTTTTATGGAAATTTATATATTTTTCAAGCAAAAAATATCATTAATTATAACAAATGGCATTAACTTTATTTTGTACACCACAAACAAGCACCGAATGTTTCAAGGTTTACATTCCGCTACACAAACATTTCACGCTCTTGTAATTTTCTCATTAAATTTCCAATTCTGAGAATGTGAGATTTTTTAAAAAATATTTCAGTTATAAAATGCATATTGTTGAATTAAGTAGGTCAATCGTTTTGAAAAATATATCTTAATTAAAAACTGGCCTTATTGTTTCGCATTAAAATTTATTCCGTTATTATTTATCATTTCTTTTTAATCGTTTTACTAGCTCAAATATACCTACATTTGCAGAATTTTAGTTTATGATTCATTCAAAAACTAAACAAAAATTAAGCGTGAATATAAAGTTTTAAATTTAGGTGTAACTAATTTATATTATTATTTGTTTTACTAAATGGTATTAAATTTAAACACTGTGCAGTTGCTAAAGTTTACTTTGAGATTATGAAAACATCTTGGTGGAGATGATTTTTTGACCTATAATTGCGGGAGTTTTCATCTTAAAAATTTTAACTTGTTAATACATATAGGCTGATGTACTATGTTCAAATTGCGTTATTTGATATAATATATGTGGTGCAACTTTCAGGACGTTCTCAGGACAAAACGTTAACCAAGGGCTCCCAAATGCATGCAGTTGTCAGGGATAGCTCACTAAGTCCAAATCCCTGGATTTTTCTTTCTTAAGATAATCCCTACTTGTACTACTGATCATTGGCTGACAATTCTGTTCTAGTCAAGCATGTAATGGGTTTCTTGATAATATTCAGAAAATTTTATTGCTTTATCAATAGATAAAACTTGAATGAAATAAGAAAAATATACACTAATTAAAATCAATGAATCTTCTATTATAACCTTCCTTAGTGAAGAAACTCTTGAGTCTTCAACAAAAATAAAAATTGAATGGCAGAAAATCATATCCAATTCTATAAAATCAAAATACTTTTCATTAGACTACTCTAGTTGAATTTCATAAAAATCTAGCTCCTTCAGTGAAAGATGAGACTTGAATCAAATAAAATCGAAATTTCTTCAATTCCTTGCTTAATTTATTTCGACATGCTTCCAACAGGAATTGTGAGGTTTGTTAAAAAAAATACGACTAACTTACAATAAATATATTATCACATGATTGATGGTAAAGAAAAATAACCATACATTTAAAATCAAAATATTTTTTCACTAGAGACCACAAAATTGAATTTGATAAATCCTGGCCTTCTCAGCAAAATACAATACTTGATTCAAAGAAATACAGACCCAAATTTATGAAACCAAAATCTCTTTCATTTTCTTCCATAGCTTTCTTATCACGCTTTTTAACAAGTTATTCTGGCACACACACACACAAAAAAGCTAAAACAAGGTCTATAATCAAGGTCATATGTGAGAAAGGAAAACAACTACCCAAAATCAATATCTTTCCCACGTGTCGCAGTTTTTTATTGCAGAATATAGTCATCATATTATGATAAATGGTCCAAGTTTTCGTTTATTTTTTTCAAAATTATTTTGAATGTTATTAAATTATATGAATTAACATGCAATGTTATCAATGTAACTCGTCAAATGATCTTATTTTCATTTTAAGTCGGGATTGATACCTTACTTCCCACCCTAATATCTGAATCGTTCAGATGGAAATTCAGTAAATTCTATTACTACAGCAATAAGTACAACTTGAAAAAAATAAAAAATAAATTAATACATTAAAATCAAAATATCTTTCACTTCCCGCAAAAAGAAAAAAAAATCCATTGGCACGCTTCCAACAATTGAGGCTCTCATTAGAAAAAAAAGCAAACAGCTAAAACTAAGTCTATGATCAAGGTCATATGTGAGAAAATAAAGCAATAACCAAAACCAAGATTTTTTTCCACATGTTCTCGCAATTTTTTATTTCAGAACATAGTCACAATATTATGATCAAAATCGTCAGTTATAAGTCATTAAATGATCTTATTTCTATCCGACTTGTAAATCGGGATTGATACCTCACTTTCCAATCCAATATCTGAATTGTTCTGATGGAAATTCAGTAAATCCTATCATTTCAGCAATAAATACAACTTGAGAGAAAGAAAAACGGAAGCGATACTTTCAAATCAAAATGTCTTTTACTTAACGCAAAACACTTTATTGGCACGCTCCCAACAAGTGAGGCTTGCACCAAGAAAGCAACCAGCAAAAAAAAAAAAAAAAAAAAGAAAAAGATACGATCAAGATTCAACCTACGTCCTACCTCTTGTCTCTTGATTTCCTTTTTCCGCAATTATCTAATCCAGCTCGTGACATTTCCAACAAGAGAGCGAAATCAGGTTGGTCGATCTCCCCTCGCAGGTAGGTAAAAAAGAATACCCCAACAAGAACCGAGAAAAGGAAAGATAATTCAAGAAGAAATGATTGACAAGGGTTATGTGGTTGCGATATCCTCTTGACGAGTTGATAATTTGGAGAGTTTTCCATGTTGACAGGCCGGCTGGAGAATTAATTGGAAGAAAGAGCAAACGAAATTGTTTTGGCACGCTTTCTACCAAACGAAGAGTTGGGCACTCGGGGCCGCTTCTGAACATTTAGGGTTGTAATTACTAATCTAAACCTAACTGCATATATATATATAATTGAATTTTGAGATGAAAATAATTTGCATAAAAGAGCTTAGCTGTAATATTGGGATTAAAATCTTCATTATTTAAAATCAAAAGCTTTTTTAGAATTCAGTGTTCTGATTTGTTAATACTGATTTGGCAAATCAAAATTGGATCTTGTAGAATTTATTGTCACTGTAAAAAAAAAAAACTTTGAGCATTACAGATATGAAATCTTAATTAACTAAGTTGAAATATAGAAGTTGTTATTTAAAATTAAACGCTTTTTGTTTTCAACGTTTTGATATATTAATACTTATTCTTGCAATCTATTGATTTATAGACATTTTAGTATTATAAATGTAAATTAGAAACAAATTGTTATCATAGTTACAAGTTATAATCATTGCTTACTGATGATTTTGGAAGACGAAATCGAAGTAAAAACTTAACAAAATTTATTTTGCTACGATGTACATATTTTAACTGTTGATTATTTTCTGGCTGACACTATTGTAAGAACAAATATCGAAGTCCAGTCTCGTCTTCTTGAGCACTTCTGTCTCAAATTGATGATTTAGTGTTCAAAGACAAGAATACAAAGCCGACAACCACTGGAAAGAAATAAAAGATACTTTCTTACTAAAAACTGAAAAAAGAAAGAAATCGGTGCTGCAGATGGCTTTCTTCATCAGATTTACCATCTTAAAAAGAATTTTGAAACTATTGAACCACAATTTAAATTTCGTACAAAACTGAATTTATCAAGCTGAAGTTAGTACTACATTTGCATTCTGATTAGCAAATTAGATTTGAAAGATTGTTTTCGTACCAATACATATTTTAAATATTTAATTTCGATATTTATACCCCAGCATCAATTGGATATTCAAATATAAGACAGTTTGCACCTAAGAATGTTTATATATCAACATGCAAACAGGTTATGTCGTTTATTTAGATTTTCCTATATTCGCTATTAATTTTTGACAAATATTACCTTGAAAATATTTTTTCATCTAAGAGAAACTTTAAAATCGTGTATGTGTTGATCAAAACTACACTTTTTTATTTGGTAGATCAATTTTTAAAATTATAAATTGAATATCGCCACACTAAAAAATAAATTTTCTGTATTTACTTCCTTAATCAGAAAATGATGAAATGCAAGTAGACCAAGATTTAATTGCACAAATAAACTAGTTATATAGACAGCATTTAAGGGCAACTTTATATAAAGATAATTAACTTCAGAAAATTTAGAAGCTGCACATACGTTTGTTCTTTTGATTGCATTATTTTTTAATCTTTATCTTTGAAGCGAGACGTTTCTGTTTATCTTTATTTAGCTTTTAAAATATATCAAATTATTTTCTTGGATTATATTTTCTTTGTGGCAGTATGTATAAAAATAGAAGCAATGCTGAAAATTAACGAAGAAAAACATTTGGCGATTTCTAGACTAGAAGTTTTTGTTCTCCATTACATATGCCGTGATAATAACTACAAATTGGCATCTATAATAAGTACTTAATAATC
This sequence comes from Argiope aurantia, assembly GCA_026543865.1. Classification (NCBI taxonomy): domain Eukaryota; kingdom Metazoa; phylum Arthropoda; class Arachnida; order Araneae; family Araneidae; genus Argiope; species Argiope aurantia. Next base: position 338,304 of record JAPMOR010036789.1, read on the forward strand.
ACTTAAAAATTTATTATTCTTATTTATTATTATATTTCTCATTTATTAGCTATTTTTCTTTAAATAAAAATCGAAAAGCGAATTACGAAGCTTGAAAGAAAGAAATTAAGAAACGAGTTTGTGACAAGTTATATAAGAAAAGAAATCAGCTTGTCTACTATACGACAATGAAAAGATAAACATTTTTTCTTCTTCCATTGTCACTGATCATGTATCCAAAATACACAAATATTATGAAGGAAAAACTGATGAAATTTTAAGTGGCCTAGGAAAAATAACATGACGCATGAGATTATTTCAGATTATTTTATTATTTCCAAAATATAGTAATCATAATAATGTACTAATTACAAAATAATATTTTATATAAACTCATTATATTTCAAAAAGCATAACAAAACTGGAAACAAACGATATATTATGAAATAACATTTCAATATTCTATTCGAATAATAATCAATAATTTTATATATTCACCAACTGTGGTTCAAAAATACTTATATGGTAATCTATTTCCCCACACAGACGTTAAAGTATAACTTTGCTTGTTATAGCAACAACTTATAATACTATTTAGGATTAAACCGGCAATATAATATCTTCTGTTGAATTAAATATCGAATTTTCATTGATACTTTAACTGAGATGCTGTTTTCTTTGGATTACTTGTGGAGCAGCCTCTCATTCTATTCATTAAATACCATGGAATCTCCTTTGTATTACATGAAAGTCAGTGTCCTCCATGCTTTAATGGCCAAGCCTTATTTGTTTCTTATTTTTTCGGAATTTCTGTGAACTTAAGCAAATGATGGTGATTTAGCAAATTCTAAATCACCAAAAAATTTTTCTTCCTTAGTAATCATTTTGAATTATGCAGGAAATAAAAATTCCTTTCGAATCCCCCCCTCTATTGAATCCTCTGTCTACGATGGATTGTATGAAATATTAATACCTGCTTCTTTTTATTCTCATGAGCACTCGCTAAAGTATGAATTAAATTTTTAAAAACTCAGTGATTATTTTTCAGTTGCTCTGTATATATTTGAATGATTAATTTTTCTAAAGAACTAAACTTATATTATGAACATGCTCATTTTATTTTCATTGGGCCATCTCTAAACTAAATAATAATAAAAAAACGATGACTTTTTTGATTAAAACAAGTGGGAAAGATGAATTTCAGAATATGATCTTAATCAACATCAAAAATGCAGAATTGTGTCTGCATACAATTTAGAAAACTATTCGATCAGAAAATTTTAAATTAAATCAGTTAAAGATAAGACTGTTTGTCTATCGTCCTATGTAAATACGATAACTTAATGAAATTCAATGACCTAGATAAATGAAATTCAACTTGAGGCTTTGACATCCAAATTGTCGATATGAAACAAATTTTAGGTCAAATGGAAGAGGCAGTGGCATAACGACAGAAGGCGATAGGTGGTACAGATGCCTTAGGCGTCTTCAGAGTGCCAAGATTAGCTTGGATATGTTATATTTTGACGTAAAAAATATGATGATGGTACAAAAAGTTATTCTAGGGTGCTATCGACCTTCATTTAACCATTAAAAACTATAAAAAACGAAAGAATAATATCCCCCCCTCCCAGGTTCCATTTACGCACACTACGTCACTGGGAAGATTTCTAAAATACGTACTCGATTCTTTCCATCGTGCAGCGAATCTAGATATCAAAACCATATACTATGTGAATAGACTAGAAATTTGAAAATAGAGCACTCCTTCTGGTATTTCTTACTGTCATGTCACAAACGTGTTTCGTGTCTGCTGCCACAGTCCACCAAGAAAAAGATTAATAAAATTTATGAAATAATTAATAATTGTTATTAATATATGAAAGTTTCATGACGGCAACAAAATTACTATAGATCTTCTTCAAACCATCGATGATGACTGACGAAGAAAGGATTATATTATTATCGACTTACACTTTTTACGCCACTGGGAAGAGTTTCAAAATGCATATTCGATTCTCTCTACTGTATAATGAAGTTAATACCAAAGCAATATATACGAAGTATACGAGGAAGACGATGACAGAACGCACTCGCTGATTTTTCTTATTTTCATTTCACAATCTCAACTTGTATTTGTGACAAAAATGTCCATCAAAAGAAACATTAATAAAATTTATCAGATAGCTAATAACTCTTGTAGCTCTCATGAAGTTTTGATGACAGCTACATAATCGGTTGCATCTACAAGTTTATGAAAAAAATATTTTTGACAGCAGTCTCCAGGCCCACCCAGAGATTTCTGCCTACGCGTGAGTATCTGATTATTTCCGCAGGAAGCATTAAAATCAAATAACAGTTTCTATTGGCGCTTCATAAATGAGTAATTAACTACAATTACTTCTGTGTCAGGATGAACTGCAATTAATTTAGTAATTCTTCCTAGACCTTTCAGGAAAGATGTCATCTTCTGTTCTGAATAAACATGGAAGATAAAGAAATTCTGATCTGTCATGTAAGTTTCGAATTAAGATTTTATTTAATAGACACAAAGCGATAAAATAATTATATGAAAAAGTCCCACTCAACATATTTTATAAAGTCTTTCTAAAGATTCTTCTAATTAAAAAAAATATATTTTTTATTTGAGTGTTTATTTAAATTTAGTAAAATAATTGGAAAGATTTTTCTGTATTAGGATTTAAAAATTAGATAATAACTTTTTGATTACATTTGTCGTTTCATTCGAAATTTTTATTCTTCGCTGATTTTAATAAAATAAAAAAATATATTTAAATTTAGATAACAGAGTTAAAATTTTGATTTATTTTTAAATATAGATTCATTCATACTTGTGAATTTCGAAGTGCAATTTTTAAAAAGTAAAAAATGTTAGACACAAATTAATACTAATTTAATAGAAAGAATGGGTTGCTGGAAAAGAAATTACACAAAATAAATGTTTTTCAGTTTTTTTTTATCAATGTTAATGTACACATTTTTATTGCTGGATCATTTAGCGAATCGCGTTATACAGTATCCAAATCTTAATAAAGATTGATTTACTAAAAAATTTATTTGAAAGCGTATAAAATGTTAACGGAAAATCGGAAAAATAATCTACAATTCGGTGATGCTAAATTAAATGAATATGAAATTGAATTTTCATTTTTTCAGACATTTTAAACGATGTGTATTGCATTATTCAGATATAAATAATCTCAGTTATATCCAAATTGTTTTTTTCGTTTATTAAAGCGGAAGCCCAAGAAATAAAATATGCAAAGGGGTTACATCCTCTGCTCGCTTCCCAACTCACCAACCTTCTAAAATCACGTCATGATTCTTTTGTGATCACGATGTGATTCCAGCTAGCTTCACTCGCTTTCCATATAGTTATGTATTTCTGCTAGTAATGATAAATTATGAATATATTCTTTACTAAAAGTAAACAAACTATTTCAAACTTCATGAATTTTTAACGTTAATTTTTCATCAATTAATATAAATTGAATCACCAATTTTTAAAATTAAAGTTTTTTGGTAAAATAGAGATAAATATGTAAATTTTAGGAAACAAAAATATATAATTCAAAAATGTTTAAAATTTTAAATCGAATTTACTTTCTCCCCCATTTTGATAAGATGTATTTCACCAAAATTGATCGATATAGTAATAAAATTAAAATAATCACCAAAAATCACAAATATTAATAAGATTAAATTAGGTTTGTCAATCAACTTTGATGAATATATCTTATTACAGAAAAAATGCCATATTATTTATAATATACTATGTAAAAGATATATTAATTTAAATTATGCTTGAATAGTATTGATAGAACATTCCAAAAGCTCAGCTGTATCTCAAATGTGTTGAAATTAATTGGCAGCAAAAATTGGCGATGTTCTTGCAGTTCGGAAATTTCATTCTATAAGTTACAATTTATGCACTTTTATTCTTGTTACTTTCTGACTAGATTTTCTTGTGAATGATTCCTCAATTTTTCATTTACTCTTATGTCTCATTTCAGATGATTTCGATTTTTAATTTTTGCCCTCATTTTTTCGTAAAATCGAATCCCCCCCCCCCCAAAAAAAAAGCTTTGTCGCAGATTTTCAGGCTTAGCAATCACGTTGCAAAAAGGTGATTAACAAATTCTGCATAATTTCGAGTCCACAAAAACGTTTTATATATAGAAATCTTTCTCTTTATATTGATTTTTCACTAAGATAAATATAATAAAATGTAAATTTAACAAATTCTCTAACATCTTTAAAAGCAAATCCCATTTCGCTAAATGTTTTAAATCCGTGTCATCCAGTAAGGACAGAAAAAAAAATTCAAAAATGTACTAATTATGATTGGCAGTATTTATTAAAGCTTTACAAGAGGAATGAAAACTTGTATTTTGATTAACTAATGATGAACCAAAATTAAAAAAGAATCATTATTCTGATTATTTTTATTTAAATACATTTATATCTTTTAATTCTAATGACAACATTTAAAATTATACTTTAAAGAAATTAAAATTAAATGATTTTTGTCTTATACGCCCCCCCCCCCAATTTTTTTTGTTCTCTAGTAACAAAGTAATTTTGTAAAGATATTATTTTTATTAGAACAAAAACGATCACTCTTAGTCCAAGTCAATTAAGGAAGATGTTCATTTTTAAAACTGATTATCAAGACAGTAGTTTTGCTGATAAATATTAAATCAACATTTGTTTCCTCAAAATTTGATCGATAACAGACCTATAATGGAATTATTGCTTTTAGATTACCGATTTTGTAAGACAATAAATTAAAAACAAATATCAATCCATTCTTAAACCAAACCATTGAAACATTCCTTATTAAGGCAATTTTGTCTGTAAAAAGTTCTACCAGTAGTTAATTGTTTTGATTTCAGAAACTAGAATTAACTAGAAAATAATTCAGCTTTGCAAAATCTTTTAATGTGTTGCACTGGCGTAGGTCAAAGGTTACGTTTTCGTCAATATCCACAGGCTGCAGAGGAGACTGGTTGAAAATAAACTCTTAAATTTTTTTTCGATAATTTTTTATGCGGTTGTTGCTTAAGCCTTGTCCAGAAAGATTCAAGGAGCTTTTCCAATTAGCTGCAAGCTTAATTGAATTTAGATTAACTTCTTTGAAATACAGCAAATTAAAAATAAATATCAGTTCAGCTACAAAACAATTTTTGAAACAATTGTTTTTGCTACAATAGATCTTAACAGCAAACATATAGAATTGGCTTAAAAGTAATATGGCCTACACAGATGTATTATTGTTTTTCGCACAGAAAGTCAAAGGTTAGGTGTTCATCAGCTTTTCACTGAGAGGTCGCTAACCGAAGTTTATTTGTTGAAACTCTTTCCGAATTCTTCTATGAGGCCAATGCCAATGTAAATTTCAAATTGAAATTATTTTCAAAGATTCAAACATAGGAACAGTATACCTTTTTAATTGCGCGGTTTTCTCAAGCTTATTGGTATGTAATAAAGGTAAATTTAACTGTTTTAATCTGCTTTCTTAACAATCCTTCAATTTTGATTCTAGTACCACTGTCGAAAACGCAAAAAAAAAAGCCACGAAATTGCTTTTTCATTCTGTTTCATTTGTCTCAGATTCTTAGCTGCGAAGCTGCACCATACTTCTCTCTAATGTTCTCGGTTTAGACATGCTAAAACAATGTCGGAAATCGCATCAAACGTCCTCTTATACAATCAAGTTATATAAAGGCTGCAAATTCTTTGAAGATTCTACATTACAAAAATGATGTACTTAATACATATATATATTTTTTGAAACATTCACCTTGATTATAGCAGAAGCACAATGATTCAAAATAGTTTGAAATAAAAAAGAATAAGTATTTCAAGTTGAAAGAATAAATATTTTATATTAAAATGACATACTGTAAGTGCTCAAAGGTTTTTTCTAGAGCCTGGCTGATATTCACAACTCACAATCTTAGTTACATTACACCATGGACCTAGTTAAAACCAGATCCATCTTTTTCCGAATTTTATTATATTGATATGGCCTATAATATTCTGTTACATCTGTACCTCATCAACGGCAAATTATATTTTGTACTGCTTTTGATCTAGTAAATAAATTAGAAAATGAATAACTGCGTTCGATCTGTGGACATATACAGGACATAGTTTATTCATTTCATTTTCTAATTGCATATCCAATTAAAAAATGAATAACTATGTTTGTAAACATCTGTCTAATCCATAATATTTTTTCTTCTTTACTTACAGTCCAAAATAACTCTTACAACTCAGAAGAAATGTACTTTAACTAATTTCAGGGAGAAAAGTACTTCAACCACTTATAGGGAAAAACGTTCTTTATTCATTTACAGGTGAAACGTTCCTTTACC
>JAPMOR010036789.1:344693-402565 GCA_026543865.1 Argiope aurantia
TTTTTTTTTCATTCTTATATTCTATTTCTATGTATCATTACATGTGCCATTGTGACAAGAGAGATTTGGTTCTTTATTTTTACAAGCAAGTGTTGATTTTTCAACCTGTCTTGGTGATAACCCTGTCTCTCATAGATTGAATCGATGTGTGTTTTCTTCCTTTATTTAATTTCCAGTGGAGAGGCTGAGGCAAGGGTTGGTTATTGACACACTTTTACCCGCCAACAATGGTCAGTTATTACCGAGTCGGACAGAGATGATATCGCAGCTCTCAATCCGCAGGTGTGTGTTTATGCCGGGCCCCAATTGAAAGAACTATGCAGTTGATTCGATAGAAGCCTGAGGATCATCGTAATCTTTTTTGAGATAACAGTCTTGCATGTTGCAAGTAAAACTACCACTTAAAAATGGCAGAGTAGAATCGTAAAGAACTTTTTCTTCTTTGTCTTGTTCGGGGGAAATATTTAAAATAAAAAAATATCATATTCAACTGTTGAAAGAACTAAAATTGTTATCATTTCAATGGATTTCGAAATACTTGACATTCTCGTGATTGATGATTTCCAAAAACATCTTGTTCAATTTTCATGGTCAGTCACCTAATAGGGTATTGAAAAACGTGGCATTCTCTCGCAGATTGATGATTTCCAAAATATATTGATTAATTTAGAAGGTCATTCACCTAATACGGTATCGAAATACTTGGCATTCTCTCGTAGATTGATGATTTCCAAAAATATCTTGATCCATTTGCATTGCAGTCTTTGGAAACATATAAACTCATTGTCTTTTATGCTGCACTGCATCTGAAAGATGACGGTTAGTTATATAACAATTGAATGGCGTTTAAAATTATTTTTAATAGATTTAAGAATTTATACATCAGCATTTAATTATTTTAATTAATTTCAATCAAAATACTACATTTCCCAATCACCTTATATGTTACAGAAATTATTCAGAAATTTTCTGAACAATTTTGAAATAATATAGAGATTTTTGTAAATGATTCTCCAGCCTCAGGAAAGCTCTGTTTGATAGTTCTTGTTAAAGGAATACGTTTTTATGATTTTTCATTGTTCGTTTCAATAATATCAAAGTTCATTTCTTGATAATTTATTAATTCATAAGGAATTTGACTTAAGTTTATTGGATTCATAACGGATTCCTGATATATTTTTTCTAAGAATTTAATAGTGAACTTTAGCGCAAGTTACTCAAGTTTATATATGACACAATTATAGATTCCCCGAGATTGCGATTAGGGTCTTGGAATACTACTAATTTCATTTTTCATTTTTCATCAAGAATCTAATTGAGGATTTTGATGTATAATTGCTTGCTTTTTCTGAACAGAGGACAGTTTAGAGAAAACTGACTCTAAAAGGGTGTTAAACTTTGTTTATTTGTTCTTTTTTAGTTCTATAAAAATATTTTCTCTAAGGATAAAAATATAAAATTCGGAAATCGTGACAGTTTAAAATAATATTTTAAGAGCAATAAATTTCAAAATATGTATACTATAAATATAAATACAAAATATATATACTATAAATATATATACAAAATATATATACTATAAATATATATACAAAATATAATAACTATCTTAATGCCACTGGATGCATGAACCATATTAGTTAATATCAATTAATAATATAATCGGAAGATAAAATTACTGAATAGAGGTTTTATATTTCTTAAAATGCGTTCAAATTATAAAATAGATTCTGAATGTTGTTAGTTTAAATTAAAAATTTTTAGAGGCTAAATGCAACTTAAAATATGAAATACTTAACATTTTGAATAATTATTAAAGAATATTAAATAATAAGTTATTAAAATTATATTAAATAAAATAAAAAATGAAACAAATTTAATTAAAAATAGTTAATATTGTTATATGAAAGATAATATTCTAAAGAGGCTATAATATAATTTTCCCTATTTGAAGGACTCTGCTATTAAAACTAATGAATAAAATAAAACTATATTTACAGATTATAGAATGTGTGCAATAATGAATTTTACACTCAAAATAAAATTGAACCCAAAGTTGCGTATGCAATATCATGCACAAAAGAAATGTCAATCCATTGAAAAATTTCACATTGGCTATGGGATCCTGACATAGATTAAAAAATAGTAAATTCTGAAAATTTCATTTTGTATGGCATTTATTTCTCTAAATACATTTTTTATCACTGAAAACACTAATGAATCCACTTTCCGTGTTTTCTTGAAACTCGCTGTTGTTCCAAAATATCTTTCATATTTAACTTTTGTTTTTATTATTTTTCATTTAGTAAATTTTTTCTGCCTATATGCCCCAAAATCTGTATATAAAATTTAAATTGTTTTAACTGTAAATATCTCCAAGTAAAAAATTTATTTAATGACCACTTTACATCTAAAATTGGTTGCAAAAAAAATTGAGAACTCTTCCGAATTATTTTGATATCGCTTTTAATACACTACCTCATTTGCATTGGCAACACTACAAATTTGATACAAGGGCAGTATCAAAATAATTTAATGCAGCATTTTGAAATTATGCAAGATATGGGTAGCATTAATATTTAATTAAAACAATATCATTAATATTTAACATTACTTGGAGCTCAAGACGTAAAAAAAAAAAGAAACATTGATCGATTAGTCATTACAAGTAGGTACAAAGTTAATAACTACACATTTCTTATTTTTGGATATCAAGATATCTATCTTATCCCTCAGTCGCTTCCCTTTTAACATAACGTATTGCATCTAATTATTGTCAACATTCTTTGCTGTATTATCAAGAGTTGCAAGCTATTTCTGATTGGTTGGACGAAATTTGCAACGTTGACAGTTTGACAGAGTCAAAAATGTAATTTAAGTGTCACCACTTAATTTAATTTTTTTCCCTTTAGGAAGTTATCAATATTCAGGATAAAGGACTACATAAATTTTTTCCACTCCTTTATCTTGATTATTTATTTATTTATTTGATCTTTTATTTTAAATATATTTGATGTTATTATTTTTACTTTTTAAAATTTTTAATAGCCTAGTTCTTAACGAATAAATGTGTGTCGTTTATACACTGTTTCATTATTTTATTGTTTTATTGTACCCTCCCCCCCCCCCTTTTTTTTTTTTTTTTTACTCTAGAGCTATTTTGAGATAAATATCAAGATGTTGAATCATGTCAATGGATAGAGCCAATACTTAAGCCTACCGGTATGGAATGGAATGCAAACGTTGCCATTTATTTTAATTATTTTTACAAAGTATTGATTAATGAGATTAGAAGTACTTCATGATAAAAATGCAATCTGAAGTAGACACTTGACTATAAAAGCCGTCAGTCATTGAAAACCGATGAAATCAAATAATAAAGATTTTACTCACTAAAAGTTATTGAAAAGACAACTATATCCAGTAGAAACCCAGTAGTCGGGGAAATTATTGTGTGAATAAATCATATAAATACTTCAAAATTAGATTTTTTCTTGGTCATCTTAATATGGATGACAATCTACTCATAATAGTCATTTTAATGAAGAAAATATAAGATCTCAATAAAATGAATATATTTTGATTTGCCAAGAGGAAATTTTGATAATACCGATACTACATTTGCCTACTTGCATACCACCAACTGAATTGGGCATGGATTGTTCACTTATACGGATTTCATGCTAATTTTTTTAAAGAGTAAATTGAGGCATGGGTTCAGAAGACGAAATATGAAGACATTGGCGTAAATCAAACATATCATCAATCATTATGATGGATTTGTATTATCGATTCTATAGAACCTCTTGCAGAACTCTATTTTATTGTAGCGTGTTCTGAATATGACAATGATATGTTCACGAGACTTCTGACTTTTCTTCAATGTTTGATGGTTTCTTAACTCAGGAATCAACTTTTTTTAATTGCTTCTCCTAACCAAAGGAAGCTTGCTATCAAATAATCTTGACCTTATTTACTTATCTCTTGCAATGTGCTTTAAAAAACAGTAACAGTTTGTTTATTACTCCTTTTTAAAAGTCATCATTCCTTTCTTGGACTCCTTGTAGAAGAGCAACATAATTATAAATGGTTTGTCAGAGATGCCTTAATTTGAAATAATGTCATTCCATCAGATTTATTCCTATCTATCTACATAAGACTGTCAAATATGAATTTTAAATAACAGTGGTATGAAAAATGACCATATACTGCTACAATGTTTTTTACCTCGAAAATAAGAAATAATTAATCTAGTCTAATTAAATTTGAAAATATATGTCAAAACTGTAATGAAATTACATTCGAAACATTCTTCTGTCATTCTGATTCATATAACTCTATCCGGATCGAAATAAGTCGACGGTTAAGTAACAGATAATAGCAATGTAACTCGATACAAATTACCGGTATTTCTTTCGGCTGATGGATAATGTAAGAGCCTCGAATAGATAAAGACTTTGATGCTTCCCTAAAAAAAGAGAAGAAATCGTCTCTTGTTTCTAGTAAAGGTGTCATTTATCACGCTTTTTGGTTCACTGACCACTGTCTCACGCCTGAAGGGACAAGGGTTGCTGTATTTGATTATGGACGCCATTCATTAACTAGTGGCGATCGCCAAATGTGTCATTTTTGTAGTTTGTATGATGAGAAGTAAATTAACAACTGGGAGTGAAAAGAAGTGTGACAAAAGATATTGGTTTTATGGACGCCAGCAGAAAATGATTAGTTGGAACTAACAGCATTAATGAAATATTAAATATGTAGCGGTTGCAAATACCTAACATGGAAGGCATCGAAGCTTAAGTACGATACTCGGTCAGTTATTGGACTTCTAAGTAGAAACTGCTATTCATTGTATTATACAAAGAATATGAAATTTAACCATTCGATATGATTAAATGGATTTTTGAAGCATGTTATTATTCAATCCATTATTGCGTGGAATCATTGCACTGCACCATTATTGCATGGAATTATCAAACATTCCATTATTGTTTATTCATAAAATTCCATTATTGCATGGAATTTCACGAATACACCAACTATTAGAATTTATCTATCTAATATATGACTCATTCCTGCAAACATTTAATTTTATTATATTGTCGTTCTGTTTTAAAATCACATGAAAGCTATATTGGAACTAGTTCATAATTGAAAATCATGTCAAATGAAAATAACTACGCTTGAGCTGACACTTTATTCTAATCTATTATTTCTCACTTTCAGTAGGATGTTTGAACCTCAACATGTATAACTGGACTTTGGCTGAACTTGATCATACAGTCCGATCTATTGCTCTTCATTAGTAGTAGACCCTAGCTAAACTTCACTCGAAATTCGAACCTTTGATTCCCCGGACATATCACCAGCGAGTCCACCTGATCCTCGACAAGTTTAGTTAGACTCGAACTTTTGACTTTTCTGTCAGAGAGTCCAGTCTACTGCTCCTCGCCAGCAATAGTTCAACTGACCCTCGAATAGACCCTAGCTGAACTTCATCTGAAGTTTGAGCCTTTGATTCTTCTGCCATAGAATCGAGACTCCAACAAGAGTTTTCTAATATCTTCCATTCAGTGACTTATCTGAATACAAAAATGTATTCATTACCATGTTGAAAGCATTGTCTCAATACTCTGTTTTAATACAAAAATGTATTCATTACCATATTGAAAGCATTGTCTCAATACTCTGTTTTATCTTAATTAGGATTTAATTTGGAGTTGTTTTCGAAAATCATGTAATTAAATGTTTCGGTAGAAAACTTTTTTTAACAGTATAAAAATTTTATTTGAAGTGTCATTTAAAGAGGGGAGGGGGTTCTGAATTACCGTCAGCAGTACCATATTTTACTTTCAAACCGTGAGTGATACTATAGTGCAATGAATAATTTCTCACGTCTATTCAAATGCTACTTTTACTATGATACGCAGGATTCTGAAACTCTGTAACATTAGATCTAATTAAACTAATTAAAAATGCGGTTTTATTTCTTTCCATAAATACCAGTAATTTCTATTCAATCCATTTCAAGTAGGAGCAACTAATGAATCCCGTTTCTTTTAAACAAAGCTTTGAAAATAAGTGTATTCAATGGGAAATTCACAAAAAATAAAACAAAAAAAAATTGCATCACAGATATAATTGACGATTTTGTTTTGATATATCTGTATAGATTGAACCAACCAATAACACAGAGAGGGATTTTTTAACATTTTTTAATCTGAAATTTCTGCAAGATTTCATAAAATAAATTCAATTGTATAGTAATATTTTGACTCGCCTAAATCTGAATCCTTTCATTCATCTATTTCCACAACTAGCAGTCAAGTATTCATTAATATATCACAGAAGTAATTATAAATAAAAAATGGTAAATGGACTCGTAGAAATAGCCAAAATATGTTTTGGATTCAAACTTATTTATAGGTGTTCTATAAATGCCAAAATAAAAGCAACTTTTTATAAAGAAGTGTTATATAAATAACTAAAAAAATACAATAAATATATTTTTTGTATTTCATTTTATGTAATTTGTTTAAAACATACTTCTTTTCCTTTGTTTTTTGAAATTTTTGTTTATTTGAAATTTGAACTATATAAATCTAAATTAATATCATTTCCACCATGTTTATAAAAAATTATAACATCTTTTTTTTATTTTTTTCTTAAATAATCTTTTATAATTAGATTAAACTTATTGTAAAAATATATTGATATTAATAGAATCTAATTTTACATATATATCATTTCAATATTATATCTGTCAAAATAGTGATGACTTAAATATTTTCATGAATGATAAAAAAAATTGACAGATTTATATGAAAAATTTCCGAATTGAAATCTTTTCATATTTTGCGCAATAGCTTTTACCAGCTTACAGGATTAATACCCTTTATGGAATGTTCCACAGACATTGTCGAAGACGCTGAAATCGAGATCAATCATTGGCGGTAACAAACAAAACAAAAAGACGCCAAGAGTAAGAAAAACAAAGCTCCACTTCTATCTTATTTCTCTTCAATAATCTCATCAAATTGATATAAAATTGACAGGTGAGATGTAAAAAACAGAATGCCCTCAGTCAAACATATTAAGGACAGACATGACCTCTGCCAGACTTGCTCTCCGATACACATTCAGACGTCTCCCAACACTGCTATCGTTTTCACGAAGCAGGTTGATGGAATCAGGCAGATCCGTATGATAAGCCCCGTGAATTGAAGTGCAAGGGCCATGACAGCGAGATAAACTGAGGAATGACATCTAGGTAAATAAGCAATTCATCCGATGCCTTCAGGCTATTGGATTCTAGGTGATCAGGGGGAAGTGATAACACAGCTCCGGAGCTGGTTTGCAAGGCATGGCAATGATTTACACTGTCTGATTGCTTTCTGTGAATGAGAAGTGTTAATTTATTCACTGGAATCCAACGGGAAGAAAATAAATAATAGTGCAAACCAATAATGCTATAATGTTAGAAGAATACTGATTTAAAGAAAAATGTTCATCAAAAGAGTGTGTTGTATTAAAATGTATGGATCTGATCCAAATTGTGAACATTTCATCTCAATCGCTGTAACATAGCTTTGGAGCTGATTAAAAAGGTATGGCAATGATTTATACTGTTTGATTGTAAATGAGCACATTAATTTATTAGTTAAAATTCAAATAAAGAAACATATACTAGTCTAGACGAAAGGAATAAAAAAAAATGTTCGTGTGATGGAAGTGTGGTGCTGCATGGTGTGGTTATCTGTTTTATTGCTTGAAAGCATTTATTAAGTTTGTGGCAACACCATTTTTATTCCATTATAGAAAGCGAGTACTAACATTTTCACGGCACTCCACAGTAACAGACTCATACAGCATTTTTGTTTTATTAAGGTGCAAAAGTTTTTTTTTTAATAAACTAATTGTGGTTTAAACTTTTGGCCCCGCTTAAGCCACTTTACCTTAATTTAAAAAAATAATGGTTTGAAAATTTTTTCATCAAAAGTATACTGTATTAAGATAAAATAAATGGTTATAATCAGAATGGAGGATTTCACTTTATCCTGAAATAATAATCACAATTTCAGATTTTACGTTACCCTGAAACAGAGTCAAAAAGAGGGGGAGGGGGGCTCGTAACTCAGAAAGAGAAGCTTCCGGCATTGTGGTTGGCTCTTACTGCCCTGGTGGGAACAGAGAGGTGGGAGTTTGGCTCCATCCATCGATGAAGGGTCGTACCATGGTCGGTGATGAACCTTAGGTGGTTGAGGTGGTCCGGTCATTCAGACTTTTCTTTTTGGCTGGTCGGAGAAACTTAATGTTATCCTGAAACTGCTTTAAAAGCAGGCTTCCAAGGCATCGTAATGATTCATATTGCGTGATCCAGTTTTTGAGTAAATCGTGTCATATTCACAGTATTCAATCATGCAGGTTTCATACTTGTTTTTAAAAGGAATTCAGATGTTTCTGTAAAGGTAACACCAAATACCAATATGTTGAAACAGATAAATTTAAGACGAAATGAAATTTCCTTGAAAAAAATTGATGATAAATTTATCAGGAATAAATTGATTTAAAAAATTAACTGTATTAGAAATAAAATGTTCGCTTGTTGTCACAATTTGAGAATTTCTGAAAAAATTCTCTTTCAAATTCTAATTTCCTAACTTCTAAGGAAGTAATTTCTCAAAATAAGATATTTTAATCAACGTGTTAATGAACTTACAAATTATACTTCACTATCTTAACTCAGTTCTACTATAATCTTTTAAACTCTAGTACTTTTTTTAAAAAATCTATGTAATGCAGATAAGAAAGTCAAATATCTGGCAAAGAAAAATGCATCGATTTGAATGTTCTTCCAAATTTGGATGTCACTACATATCACAATCCATTTGCCGTGGAAGCTCTATTTTTAACAGCACGTATTTATATATATACAGAAAGATAATGAATACAATTTCACTTTTTTTTAGGGAAGTTCAAAGTATGGAAATTTATTAAAGTTTCGAGGTGTGTTTTTTAGTAACAATTCTTTTTTTCTCTCAAAGCACAGTAAACAGAAGTTTTAAAAAAACTGCAAAAGCATCGAATAGTGATTTGTTGCATTCGTTTTATATTATTATAAATATCGTTTGCCTTAATCAGTTTTGATTATTTTATTTCTACTTTTTGCTTACAAAAGCGAATTTTCTATAAAATTACTTAATGTAACTTGTGGGAAAAAATCAATCTGTGGATTTATAATAATATCACTAAAATGAAAGAAAATATTTTTGATGATCATTTATCAAAAAAATACTTACTTTTCAAAAATAACACATAATAAAATTCAGACAGATAAAGTGAGAGACTTCAGATGGTATGAGGCTTCTTACTCAGTTTATAAAGGCAAAAATACTGCAAACCTTTCTTTCAAAACTTGATACTTTTCTTTTCTGAAATTATGAACAATTATTGAATGTAATGTGAAAAAAGAAAAAGTTATATTACTAAACCAGAAGCAATGGCTGCCCTGATATTTCGTTGCATACTCCCTAATAAAGATACTCTCTCGCCCTTCCATAATATTCATTGCTTTGTGACAGCCTTGATTGTTCTGGGTTTTATTTTCAGATTTCTGAGTATTAAAATGTTATGTCACGCAGTAAATGAAGAAAACTAATATTGTGTTTAAATGAATAAAAGCTGTAATCCGAATTGATAAAATAGATTATTATAAACACTCTCAAACTGAAATTAGTGGTAAACATATTTCCAACAAACTTTAGGTTAAAAAAAGAAACAGGTTATATAGGTTGTTAGAATTAATATTGCATCTATATAAAGTTATATACACGTTAACGTATATACACGTTAAATACAAGATAGTAGTATGAAATAGAAGGAAATAATAACAGAACGCAAGTAGTTCTTATTGTATTTTATATTTTTGTGCATTACTCATTCTTGCATATTTTTGTGTACTTTTCATTCTTGCATACTTTTATGCCTTTCTCTTGCTAATTTCTGTGTGCGTATATTCTATATGTGTTTTGCTGCATAATTCTCATAATTAAAGCTTGTTTAATTAATCAACAAAAAAGTCTGCTAATTTTCTGTCAAGGTAATATTTCAAACGAACTTCCATCAAAATAAACAGATCTCGGATTTTTCAACTAACCTGTAAAAATTGAACAACACAAAAGCAAAAGAAATCAAAACAAAAATAAAAAAAATAGTGAAATTAATAAAGTCTTTCTCTTACAAGAAAATGCGAAAGAATAACTGAAAAATACTGGAAGTTTTCACACTTTTTGTGATGATTTTCTCAGAAATAAATTTAATAATAATAATAAAAAAAATTATCGTGAGAACATCCAAATTTAAAGCTACATGAACAATTCTTAACAACCTTCTATCTAATCAGCTTTACAAAGCCAACAAACCAAACTACGCAACTCTCCAACCTTCAGTACCAATGAAACCACACACAAAAATCGATAAATACCATCGTTTTCTTACAATTACGGCGACTACCAACCCCACACTGAGCGGACCATTTTCTCATCACAACGAATAGCGAAAAAAAGAAAAATCGTAGAAAGTAAACTCGAACCCCAACAATGCCACGGTTGACAGTGAAGTCAACTCATCCATTAAATGGCCGCCGCGTGGTGGCGCAACAATAAGACGCGTGCAGTGCACAATGTGGGGTTCCACGCCACTAGACCGTGTTATTCCTATTCCCTCTCTTCCTCCCCCAGAATTCTCGTTCCCGTTCTGCTGTCCCATTCACCATGGGCTCGCAAGAGGTGATATGATTCTGTTAGGGTATCCCCCTATTATTCTCCGATTCTTCTCCCCCCTCCCGCACAAGCCAGACCAGGTAACGATATAGAAGCGCAGTTTAATTTACCTGATGCAGTGCGGTTTGTGATCCCATGTCCCTGGGGTATTCAGATGCCCTGTGTGTGGCTTTGCGGAAAGGGCATTAAGTATATTAGCGCTCGTTTGCTTCGGGGACTGTGTTTTGGTGTCGGAGTGAAAAACTGGTGGAGAATGTTTTTAGATTTCGGAGTCCATTATTGAACGAAACAGGATTTGATTTGTAACAGTGACTCGAAATTCCTAAAGTAGCAGGAGGAAAAGTTGAAAAAATTTGATAAATGAAATGTTGAAATATAATCTTGAATTTCTTTTTTCAAACTTTTTACATACCTTTTTCTAGTGGATTATTTTCTCTTTCAGTTATTCTGTCTTTTTTTCTTTTTTCCCCCAGCTCATATGCTGATCCTCAATTCATTTTCTGAACAAAAAATAATCTATATATTTTTCAAACTCATTAGTCATTATATATTTGAAATCTAATTTTTAATTCACTTTGTTGAAATATTTTCTTATCCTTCCATTGAAAGGATTTTTTGCGTATATAAACCAGATAGTCGGTCACCTTGAAATAGTGACCAGTGAAGGATTTAGGAATTTTTATTCCCTAAGTAGTAGGCATTATGGGGCCCCTCTTTTAATAAGTTGATTGGTTTACTTCAACATTTCAAAGCTTATTTTTTATTTTCATTAATTTATCTGAGCTTATTTTTTATTTTATTAGATTTCAAATTATTTGATAAGATTATAAATAAATAAATATTATATTATATTTATTTATTACAATACATGCCTGTGAAGCATTTGCGTTTGTGAGCAATGTTATATAAACAGATTCTTAAATATGCATAAAATATGCAGTAATTAAGTCGATGCAATGAAAATGGTAGAAGACCCGTCAATTGTATATGAAAAAGTATTTCTGATACCCTAATCTTTTATAATTCAATGAATTTGTAATTATTTATTTACAAATTCATTTAAAAAGGGAGCTAATAACATCTTTTTTAATCAACCTGGTTGTTGTAGCCTCTGTCAGTTGTCTGGCATACCTAATTGGATCTCTGGTAGTGTTAGATGAGAGGATGGTATAGATATTGTGAATGCCATTTTTGGAGCGTTTTGATGCCATAAAAATTTGCTGCTGTTATGTCACCATTTTTAAAAAATTTAAATATGATAAAGGGGTGAAAATATAATGCTGCGCCCCAGATGCTTTTTAAATTTGTTAACCGCTATTGAACACTAGAGACAAAAAATCGTATTAGGTCCCAAGATGTTACTTGAGTTACCGAAGATACGCCACTGAGTCTTGCATATTAATAACACCAAAATATATTTTATACCATATGCATAAATTCTAATTCCATTCCTTTTGATTCTGTTTTTATCCAATCAATTATAAATTAGATGAGTTATCTTACTTCTAATATCTAATCAGCTGCCTTTTCATATTTTTGAAATGTATTAACATTTTGATGGGGCTTAAAATTATACAAGAAGTAGTATCTTTATGAATGTCACATGGTTTTAATATCAAAATATCAATAAACATCTTTAAATGTATCCATTTAAAACATGTAATGAAATTGGCGATTATTTTGAATAAAAAAGATTGTGAATAAGTTAAAGTTAAGAATGATTTTACTATTTGTTTCAAAAACAGGATTTTATCGATACGTATCGATTGAGTTACCATAACGATATCACGCATCGATTAATCAGTTATAATCGATACTTGAACTTTCGCACTAAAGGTAGTAAATAATGTCAGAAGAAAAATATATAAATATGTTACAGAAATAATTAAAATTATAAAAATGTTACAGTATATTAAATATGATTAATCGAATGGTATTAAGTGAGATTTTTAACAATATTAGCTGATTTTAAAGCTCAGTTAGAATTAATAATTACCGTTTATTAATGTCACTAATTGCAGCTATTATTAATCATAACATTTAACAATAATAATAAATATTAACAATAATTATTCCTCGGATTAACCATACCATATATATTCTTGGGAACAGAATTTTAAAAGTTTTAGTTTGAAGAAACAACGTATTATGTATATGAAATGTAAGTCTGAAAAAAATTAATTTTATAATACAAAAAAAAAATATGTCCTTTGGTTTGATAATACAACATCTATAATAATTAAAGACCTGTAAAAATGTGCAAAATCGTAACTATAATTATTATATCGTAACTATCAAATGGCAGTTTTATGAAATACTGATGAATGGATATTGTTTGAATATTACGTGAATACATCTGAACATTGAAAAGAAATGGCATTTGCAATTTTCATTTTTGCAAATTCTTTTGAAAAAAATCCTATTCAGCAAAATCACAGAAAGGGAATGACTATCGAATCTTACTTTAACGACTGGGGAGTCCCTGTTTCTAACCTCGTTTAATTAAAGAATTGCTTTCTATGCTGGCATATTTAAAGTTAATTCAGTACAGTTAAATTTTACTACGGGGGTTGTTTGATGCTTATTTTCTAGCAGAATAATGACATTAGAATAGTTCACGATATTTTACAATACCGTATAATATACAGAATAATATTGTGCTGCTTTTATTAATCTTACCAAAATTACCTTATTATCGTATTACCAAGATAAAAAGACTGATAAGTAAACGTAACCAGCTTCAAAATGGGTGGTAATTTTCTAACCTTATTAAAATAAACTTTTAAATCGAAGATTAAAGTGCATCTTGTTTTTTAAACGTCGTAACCATTGTATTATAATAGTCATTTAATTTAGTGCCAAGCAGTTAGAAGTTTTCAGATAAACAATAATTGCAATAATATCTTATTTAGGAAATTAATTCTTTCCATTTCATGTCATCAAATTTATTTATTTATTTCAAAGAAATCTGCCAAGTTTCACAATGTTATGAAATTTGTATTTGGTATTGGAAATAATAAAGACTTAAAATCAGCTCAATGGTTTATAAAAAAGTCTAGTCTGGAGGACTACTTTTATAAATTTAAAATTGTTTCCTTTATAATGTTAAAATGGATTCGAATTATGCTTTAAAATTCATTCAAGTTGCAATGGGTTTTTTAATAAAACTTTCATATATTTCTATCAGCTAAATTAAAATTCTATGATAACTATTCTATAGATTAATTTTGCATTATAAAATCGATTCAAAAGAACTTGGAAGATTGCAGAAATAATTGTTATATTTCAAAGGACTTTGAAAATAAGTTTGAATATAAATTAAAACTAAGATTATTGGAAAAATAGAATATTAACGATGTAGAAATAGCATTAAATAAAACAACACGATTTCTTTGAAGCAGACAGTTTAATGATTCTTCTAAATTCATTATATTTTAAACAAGTTAATGCATTTATTTAATATATGAAAAGGAATTGAATGCTAATATTAAAAATGTCATCCGTATTTTTCTATAGAATGTTTAATGTAATATAAACAAATAACTAATAAAAATAGGTTGATTTTAACATTAAATTGATAATGCAAATATTGTTATAATAAACCCGAAAGGAGCGCATATTTAAAGATCTTATTAACATATTAATAATTTATCGGAATGATTGATATTTGTTAACTCTGAAATGAAAATGAATTTCATTTTCTATTCAAAAGTACTCATGATAAGATAATTAATAGATCAATTGGACTGAAGTTGCACTTATTCATTCTGAAGATTTTTTTAATTAAAATTTCTTAGGCTCTAAATAACTATTTCTATGAAAACAAATCTGCAAGAATCCTTCTTTTAAATATTGAGATGAATAAAAATATTAAAACGAACAGGGGGAAATAAAAAATTTTTAGAAACACGTTTTTCATTTTTACATTTAAGGAACACATTTCGTATTTTTTTTTTTTTTGTAACAAATGAAGCTATACAAGAATCGTGAATATTTTGATTCATTATGAATCCTTGATAATCCTTAAATATTTAGTTGATACAACAGCAAAGTACAAAATTTTAAAAAGTAAATACTTTGTGAAAAATGTATGGATTATTATTCGATAAATTATATGCCATGAAAATTTCACACTTTTTGAATGAAACATACAAATAAAATACTTAAAAATTGATTTTTACATACCTCTTGATGAAAATTTATCATTTAAACGTCACTGAATCTTTGTAAATTTATCAACTTAAATAAAATGATTAAATCATGCAATTATAACATTTATAAAATCGAAAAAAATTAAATAGTTAATCATATAAAATATTTAAGAAATGTATTTCATTTGCGAAAGCAAGAAAATTATAACTTAATTTGATAACAGTGCTACGTGGCAATTTATACGCTTTATATATATATATATATATATATGTGTGTGTGTGTGTGTGTGTGTGTGTGTGTGTCTAAGCATTATTTTATGTGAAGCAGAATAAGTTTGAAGACAGTGAAGAGACTTGCTATTTCGTGGCGTCGTTTTATTTCATTTTTAAGAAGCACGCATATGTACAAGCTATGAGCACACAGACCGACACAGAAAGGAATGAAGAAAAAGCTCTTGGACATTTTATCCCTGGTCTTATATAACCTATGATTTTGATAGAGAAAACATTTCTTCATAGTGCTAATATATTACGAGATTTCGATAGGGATTTTCGTTACACTCGCGGAGAAGGCAGGGGAAACACAGAGAGATTTTAAAAAAGAATTTGCCTCATCAGCGGTATTTTGCCTCTTCACGCAGAGTGTGGGAAAGTTAGACTTTTAGCTGATTCTGCAATTTAACAAAGCTTCTCTTGAATTAATTAAGTAGAGACAGTGGAATTGGATCACGAAACAAGAGAATATTTTAGAATAAAGTTACTATGGCCTAAATTAAGATAAAATCTTGAAAATTAATTAAATTGAAATTAGAGTTAAAGAGAGAGAGAGAGAGAGAGAGAGAACCATTAATATTAAGGAAAAAAATTATAACTAATTAATTTTTTCAATTTTTAAAAACTTTAAAAAATGTTTTTGTTTTTCATGTAATTTTTTAAAATTGTAGTATGATGACAATTACTTAATAAATTCATTTTGAAATTCCCTTATTTAAATTCTTATGAATATACACCATTTTTTTTTCTTTTGCTTGTCGTATTTCCACATTTTGTTGTTGTTTTTAATCTCATGCAATAAATTTAGCGAATCGTATATTATCTGTTGCTACTTAAGAAAAGTGGGAGAACTGTAGTGACATTTTCCATTTGTGTCTTAATTATCTATAAGTTTAAAGGAATGATTTGCCATTTTCAATGCCGTTCCTACAGGGGTAAATATAAGAATAACTATCCTTTCTTCAGATTTCTACGTTTCACTTGTCTGTGGAAGTATTATACACATTTAATCTAAATATACAGAGTCACAATGCGCCATAATTAATCTTCAAATCATGTAAGATTTGATCATTGAAACGTAAGATCTCATTAGATTTTAACTAAGTATCTTATAATAAAATGTCACTACTTTTTATAAATGAGATGCAAGAATAGATTATTTTTTTTACATTTCTATATGGAGTCATACATTAATGGCAAAGTCTCGAAATCTATTTTTCCAAGGTAAGAACGGATTCCGGAATCGATTATGCAAATGATCTTTTCTGTAAAACCTGGTTCATGGCAAATCGGAATCGAACCTCCTCATGCCAGTGAGACTGGGAATTTGAGAAATTTGTTTTTGGTAGAAATATCGTCCTCTTCATCTGATTGAGGAATAATAATATGGCTTCAGATTTTAAATGAGTGGTCTAATAATATGTTATTTGCTTTCATTAATAAAAGTCAAAAACAGATTAATTTTTATATTTGTGTTTGGGAGTCAGAGACTGGTGATAAAATTTCCGCTTCAAGATTAAGAGTGATTTTGGATCTGATTCACAGAAGATCCATTCTGCATGACCCAGCCCACAGAAAATCGGAAACTCTGACTCAAAAGTCCTCGTGATAGTATTGCCTGGAAATCTGAGGAGCATGCTGTTTGGGATAGCATTTCTTTATGACCTAAGCTGAAATATTATGGAAATAACCACCATGTAGCCTCAAATGAAATATTAATCTAAGTAAAATAAATCCAACTAGATTAGTTTTTATATTGAATATATATTATTTCTCTTTGCGCATCAGTTATTATTCTTGTAAATACGTAATTTTTTTTTTACAAGGCATGCCAAAATATGTAATTTCATTGCTTATTTCCGAAAAAAGCAAAATTGATTTTGAGCTAGAAATTAACAATGTTCAATTTTATCTCGATCCCTTGGTGAATTCGGCGCCTATTATAATAGGACTCGTTGATTTTTCAGCGGTCTAAAAACACCTTTGCCGTTTCGAAAGGTGGGTGAACGATTGGGGGAATGAATACCCCCTTGAAAAGCGCTGTTTACGGTGCAGCATATGCCACTTATTTTAATCACCCGACGTAAAAAGAGGAATATGTTCTCCCTTTTTTTGTAATTCGAGCAGACGTTAATGGAGTGTACCGGCTGGATTTTATTATAATGAAACTTTTTTAACAACCATGTGGTGAAGCTGAAATACATAGAACTTATTTAAACTACAGACAATATCTTAATCAGATGCATATTTATTCATTCGAATTTTTCCTGGTATGCACTTCGAAAAATTAAAATGGACGTGTATAAAATAATATCATGCAGTATGTATAATTGCTTTTTTAAAAATATAATTGTGGTTTTTGTGTAGTATTTCAGAATTATACATTTCCATAGAGAAAAAGGAAAATTATCAAGTTATAAGATATTTTTGGAAGTTTTGAGGTTAAGTGTATACTTAACACTTAACCGCACACCACACCACACCTTGGGTTCTAGAGCTGACGTGGCCAATTTACGGTTTGTTATAGATAGATAGGGTGAATTTTAATTAAAAAAATTACACAAAATCAAATTGAAAGAAACAAACAAATGACAAAATACAAATACATGTGGCATGACAAGAAATACTAAATACTAGAATGAAAAATATCTGGATTACAATAAAACTGGATGAATGAACAGGATAATGTACAGTATGAGTGAAAATATAAAGGAATTATAAAAATTAGTTGCTTGCGGGGGCTTAAAGATATATCATGAATAAAATGCGAGTTGTATTAAATGATGCCCTAAAAATTGATAGGGTTAATCTCATTTGAATAGTTCTAATTGATCAATTAGGAATCTAATCGTGTTTATAATTCTTTTTTATTTTTTTTTTGAAAGATGAATTATTAAGAACTCTTGTACCAAAGACTTTCTAGCGAAGATGAGCAGGATGTCGCAAAGTGGATGGGATCGCTGACTTCTCCACAAGAGCAATAGTCATCTGATAAATGGAAACGGTGGAGAATTGTGTGTACACTAGATAACTTTTCTCCGTTTCTTCATTTTATTTTTAAAAAAAATATTTCATAGATTAGTGAAATACAGGTGGCCAAAATCAAAGGAAAAGTCTCTTTTATCATAAAATAGATTTAATTTTGCATTTGCTATAAATTAAAAAAAAATTAGAAACACAGATTGGCATAATTCGAGGGGAATTTGAAACGTATTTCTCTTCCTATTCCCATATCCGACCATATTTTACTATAAAAATTCGTTAGATAATTGTTAATATTATTTCTTTCTTATCTAAGTATAAAATAAAACAAGCTTGTAAATTTGTGAAACATATATCAGCGTAATCAGAGAATAATGCAAGACTTATTTCCATTTTTTTTACAGGAATATGCTTATAAGCAGCATACAGTCTATAAACTATATCATACGCCATGTATGTTGAGAATATCATACAAAACACTCTACAGTGTACAGAGCCACCAAATTTCGTACATCATCTTGGTGAGCATTTATTTTTTAGGTAATAAATGTTCATCAAGAAAGTATTTCCAAGATTATTAATTAAATGTTTACCAAATTATTAATTAAAAGTTTATCAAAATCCTGAATTAAAAATTTACTAAAATTATTAATTAAAAGTTTATCAAAATCATTAATTAAAAGTTTATCAAAATTATTAGTTAAAAGTTTATCAAAATTTTAGCATTTTCCTACAATAATTTCAAATGATATTGATCTAATAATATAATTCATTTCGCATTCAATTAACTTATTCAGTTTGTTGAATAAGATTGCTTTCAAATTGCAAAGTTTTAAAATATACTCTTTTATTATATTCCACTAAAAGAAATATGGCACTATTTTAATAACGGACTATTTAGCTATCTCGAGTAAAAATTTTCTGAATTAAAATAATCTATAAAAAATAATTGTGATCTTGATAATCAATAAATAGCTGTAGGAAAAATTATTCAATGAATGTTCAGAATTTTATTAAGTAAATTATATTCCATTGGTATGAATTAATATTCAGAGGTATCGTTAAATGTGGAACTATATTAATCTTTCTGTCAGAAATGATGAATGAAAAATTACTTGCCAAAAAACAAAACTCTGAATTCGAAATATCGTAGTCAAAAAGAATAAAAATAAAAGTTGAACTTCATTCTCTTTATTAAATTCCTTGCCAGCTCTACACTTTAACTATCCTCAATGCCATTTGATATAATTTCTATCAACTCTCCATTCGCATTCCACAAGCTACTTCCCAAGACAAAAATGAAGTGCGCTACTGACGTACCTGTTCCCTTCGAGGCACGAAGCCTGCCGTTGTTATTAAAACATTAAGAATATTCGACGAGGCAAAATTAAACGCTAAAATAAGTGACACCGTTGCTCATCTATCATCTGCAATAACGGCGCTCTGTCTAACCCTTGGTCCCTGGAGTCCCATTTTAAACGCATTTTCATATATTCTTGTTGCAAGGAGGCTTCGCTTTCGTCTGCCAAACTAATAAATTCCTTACTTATTGTAATGAAAATTGCGGGATGATTTTTTTTAATAATCGATGGTTGCTGATATGGAGACGAGGAATAATTTTTTTTATGAATCTATTTTTAGAAAGCTTACTTTGTCTCAATGGATAGTAAAAAAGGGGGGGGGGGAATAACTTTCCAACTCGAATTGATTTTTCGATACCACTTTGGAAAATTGCTACAGGTGGTGCCACAGAGGATCTAAGAATTATATTTGTGGGGCAAGTTGCAGTCTATTTATCAGAATTTCGACAGAAATTATAGGTTTGCAAGGGGAATAAATGCCTTCTTTTGTCTGCAATTAATTTCTTTAGACCCCCTAAGCAAGAAATCTGTTTTTTCCGTTTTCTAATTTCAGTTTAAAAGTAAATAATTCATATTCATTATCTTAAAAATTCAATAGATAAAAATGTTTCTAATATTTCAAAGATATATTTATAAAACAAAAAAGAAGCTTCCCAGTGTTCTTCTGAATTAACCCTTAGAGACGATTAAGGCGATCAGGTATTTTTCATTTCAGAACAAAGAAAGCTACTTGATAAGTGAAAGGTTCAAGTATAATATGACTGAGAAACATGAATTGATGCAAGAGGGTAATTTATTCTAACTATGCCCTTAACAAACATATTTTAATTTTTTTAAAGATAGATGTCAGCTTTAACGATAATTGCTCGTTACAATTAGGATGCTTGCTGAGTGTTTTTCGATTTTCCTCCAGTCGAATAACAAGTGTCTCTTATTCTACCTTTAAAGTTCTGAGCATTCCAAAATCATTGTTTTAAATCCGAAATACCAATTATTATTTAATAGTACCAATATATTATTATTATTTATTAGAACGAAATTAGACATCTATTTCGTACGATACCTTTGGGATCAAGATTTCTTTCACTATCAGAACATGCCATATTTTCTGTTTATCTCAAGTCCTTGGTTGAAAGATTTAGCTACATATATTGTGTTTAGAACAGCCATCACATACCAGAATATCAGGCATAAATGTTCAAACATTGACAGCTTAGTCATCAATGAAAATAATGAGATACTTGGAGTATTCATCTTCGATAAATTTACAGCACGTTTCAAAAAGAAGAAATCCAATTTTAACAAAGATTGCTCGTGGTAATCAGGCTGATACAGAAACTTTGGAAGTGTTCTGATTTTCTTCCATTCGAATGACAAGTGCGTGTCAATTTTCCTTGAATAATTCAAGGGAATGAAACTTATTCTGTACATTAGAATCAAATAATATTTACATTTTAAGTGATATTTCAGTGCTCCAAAGTCGCTTTCACTGCTAGAATAGGACATAATTAATATTCGTCGTGAACCCTCGGTGCATCCATCTCGGGCTTGTTTCTAAATATTCGACTAAATGTCATTAGAAAAATCACCGCATACCAAATTGTTTTACATTAAAATTCGTTTTCTCAGAGCTTGGTAGTTAGTTAAAATAAATGGACACTTGACTAAAGAACCATCACCCCATTCCAAAATTTGCTATTTCAAAATTCGTTTTCTCAGAGTTTAGTCGTAAGTTAAAATAATTATATTTTTCATTTTCAATTAGCTTAAAATACTAAGTGCAATTTTAATACTATTGAATTCTGAAATATATTTCATATCATCTCTACTTTAATTCAAATATTCCTTAACTCATGGCTAAAGAATGTTTCGTAAATTTATAACCAAATTTAGCATTAATTTAAAGGGATCAGTTTATCAATTTCAGATAACATAAAAAATTTTGTTACATAATTGAGCAAAAATATCAGATTATGTATTGCAACTATTACTCAGTATTTTGTGACTTTTTTTTGTTTCTAGTTTGTTATAGAGCTAACTAAAATATTTTACATTATGTTAAACATATTGTCAAGACATGTTGCACATCATTGAGAAGTAAAAATTAGTGAAAATGAATTTTGAAGCCAAATAAACTTCTGAGACGAACAATTTCTACAACATAATTTTTATTTCATACAAAATAATATGACAGGATTAAAGAAATATGGGCAATATTCTATAAAGCTAATTCTGGAAAGTTTTTAAATCTTTTATGCGTACATTGCTGAAATTATCAATCGAAAGAAAAGTTTAAAAAAAATATTTTTGTTGTTTTAAAACCTCATTTCTAAGACAGAAAAAATGTACCAGTTTATTAGCTGCACACAATATAGAATGTCCATATATGGTTGATATGTACAATCATTTTTTTTTCTTTTACAGAGGTGGCATTTTAAAACAAAAAAAAAGACATTAATCTGTTTCTATTTTTTCGATTTCGTCGTATGTGGTTATTTGCTGAGATGAAAAAAAATCTAACTACACATGTAAATTACTTTACATCAATTCTGTTTCAATTACCAATCTAAAGCTAGTAATTCTAACTGAAAAAAGAGTAGATCGGCTATAAGGTAAACGAGGTCATAAAATTGTTTTGCTCTATCAGCCTCGTGCTCAAAATCATTACATATAAGTTAAAATACAGATATTAAGAATAATAATGATCTAAGTCAATAGTAAAAGAAATTTAGCTTATAAAGATGTATCTTTTTTTTTAAAGAAAATAAATTGAATAAGAGCTCAGACATTTAAATTAATTATGTATCATGTATAATCAAATTTATCTGCCATTTTAGATACAATCACCTTTTTCCATATAGTAAAAGAATTTGGAAACCATGTTTTATATTAAGTATTTAAAAAAGCAGTTTATGCAAATACAGATTTCAAAAACAATCTTTTAGATAATACTATACCATTAAATAGCTGTAAACACGTCAGTGTTCTTTTTCTAAATAATAACTTCATTCTTTATTCATCAATGAAACTACTTGTCTTTATGATTTTCATTAAATCACTTTCAAAGCAGCTAATAAAATTGAAAATGTGCAAAGATTATGCATTTTAACTTCGCAATTATACCTGAATGAACTGCTTTCACATTATATAATTTCAAAAAGAATTTGCAAGATATGGCTTAAATTACTTAAAAAATAATGTAGTTCATATAATTAAGTATTCAAATATGTTCTTTGAAATATAACCACGTCTTAAAACGCCAGTAAACCAGTTTATGTTTTTTTTTAAATGATAGCTATAATCCTTGTACATCAACAGAACGACTTTTATAGCGTTCATCAAATCACTTTATAAACAACTGAAACAGTTAAAAATATGTTCAGTTAAGCATTTTAATCTCGTAATTACAACTAAGTTGAATTTATCTACTCTTTTCCTAACTTTTACCTAATAAGTATTTTTAATTTAACCCTTTACATTATATCTTTCACATTATATCATTTAAAAAAGAATCAGTAAGATATGGTTTAAATTACTTTAAAATGTTATAGAGTTCTTCATGGTGATAAAGTATTCAAAAATTCTTTGAAATACTTTAACATATTCAGAATTCGTATTTAAGTAATCAGAAATGTTTTTTAAACGCCTGTGAGTGATTTTATGTTCTTCTTCTTCCTTTATTTTTCTTTTAAAGGATAGTTGCTTTCCTTATACATCAACGAAACAACTTTTATGGTATCAACAAATCACTTTAAAAACAACTGAAAAATTTAAAAAAAATATTCTCAGTTATGCATTTTAATCTCGTAATTATAATTGAGCTAAATTTATCTATTTCTAATCAAACTTTTACAAAAATAAGAATTTAAAAAAATAATACTTTACTTCGAAATCTTTCACATTATATCATTTTAAAAGTAATTTGTAAGATATGGTTTAAATTACCTTAAAAAATAATACAGTTGATATAAATAAAGTATTGAGAAATGTTCTTTGAATAGCTTTAACCTATTCAGAATTTATGTTTAATTATTCAGAAATATTTTTTAAGCGGTAAGTGAATTTATGTTCTTTTTCAAAAAGAATAAAAAAAGAAAAAAAACAGAATTACATTTCTTATACATCAACAGAACAACTTTAATAGTGTTCATCAAATCATTTTATAAACAACTGAAAAAATTAAAAATATGCTCAGCTATGCATCTTAACTGGCAATTACAATAAAATAAAATTTATTTATTAGTTTAGCAAAGTTTTATCTAATCAAAAATTTAAAGTTTAACTTTTAATCATCAAATTTATTTCATTTCAAAAATAAATTAATGCATGGTTTACTTATTTTTTGAAGTAATGCAGGTCATACAAATAAAAAATGTTTAAAAAAAATGCCTTTTTTATTTGCAGCCGTATAGTTAAATATCGGTCAAAATTAATGTTGTTTCTTTAAATTATAATGACATTTTTTATATCAGCAAGACATCTTGTCTTTCTGGTGACATTTGTTAAGTTGATTTTCAAACAGCTGATAAAGAATAAATACGAGCACAAAATATGCATTTTAACCTCGTTTCTATAATAGAGTAGCATTTCTTTGCTACTTTAACGAACTTCTATCTAATCAGAATGTTAAGAATTAACCTTCTTCATCAATCTATCTTCACAATATGTCATTTTAAAAGATATGATTGCAGAGACGAAATGTATTTACGAATTTGAATGAGTTATTTTGCGAACGTTAAAAGGAATTCCTGCTCCACATTTCGTAAATGAGAAAGAAATCTAAAACGATATGAATGCAAATCACTACATCTTTCAACCAATTCTTTTGCGGATTCATTTAACCACTTTCCATCGCAGTCGCTCATTTCGAAACTACAAAGTTTTCTTCCTTTTTAATAAAGATAAATTAACTTTGTTTTTCGAAAACTAATTTATGAAGGAAACCATTTGGAACCAATTAGAAAATAGGTAACGTTTACTATTTTGATGTCCCTACTGTATAAATTAATTTAATCGAAGATATATGCTAACTATCGGTGTTTGAGTTAGTTAGAAATTTAAATTTACAGATAATTGCGGCAATAAAATATCGAGATGGGATGGTAATTATTCTTTAGTGCAAACAAGACTGTTTTTATGCCCTAACAACAAGTAGTGTAGTGGAGTCTAAGAATACTACGCTCACTTACTTGTAAGTAAGTGAGTCTTATTTTTGATCCAAGGATGACGGAAAAACAAAAATCCAATCTTTGATCTGTTTGATCGATTAGAATGTAAAGAAAAGAAGTCATTAATGGCTACTTTTACTTTCACGTATATAAAGCATTTAAGAATAAAGCAATGGAATCGTTAAACATACGAAAACTCGAGACTGAACAAATCTCCAAGTTTTAGACATCCCTGAGACGGGAAAACACATTTTTGTAATTTTTTTCTGCCTATGAGTACGGTAATTCAGAAATACCTTGAGCTAGATGGATGGAATTTGGGATCTGATCATTACACCAATATGGTAGATTTCTATCAAGTTTAGAGCAAATCCGTTTGGTGCGAGTTTGTTTTCCTCTCTATCTGAATGCATATGGATTCAGTAATTATAAAACATAGCAAGCTAGTTCAATGAAATTTAGTATACACTTTTAAAACCAAAAGTGTCAATCCGTATCGAATTTCGAATCCATTCCGTGAATGTTTTGAGCATCTGCTGGCCGTACATTCGCAGGCACGTAACCACCGTGACTCAAAAACGCAACCTAAATAAATGCAATTTGTTATGTGACCTTGTTACTATTATTACTTATGTTACCTTGTTAATTTATTTTAACGAATACAAAGCATACAAAAATAAAGTATCGTAATCGTCAAAGTATTCGAATTCGAGACTTTGACAAATTTCCAAGTTTTGGATAACCCTGAGTCCAGAAAAAACATTTTTGTAATCATGTCTGCCTATGAGTACAGTAGTGCAAAAACACCTTGAGCTAGATGGATGGAATTTGGGATTTTATCTTTACACCAATATGGTAGATTTCTATCAAGTTTTAAACAAATCTGTTTGGTTTAAGATTGTTTGCCTCTCTATATGAATGCAAATGGATTAATAACTACAAAATGTAGCAAGCTAGTTCAATAAAATTTAGTGTACAGTTTTAAGAACCGCAACAAATTTCGGACTAATCTATGAATGTTTTGAGTATTTATTCGCCTGTACATTCGCAGGCATATAAGCACAACAACTCAAAAACGCAACAAAAATAAATGCAATTTGTTATGTGACTTTGTTACTATTATTGCAATTTTTATTGAATTTTAATTTCAATCGGTCTATTAAAAAACATCCAAAATACATATCCTGTTCTCCCTACTATAATACGAGCACAAAACATTCATTTTCGAAATTTTAAAAATAAAAGACTAAGCTCTCGATGTATTCGAAGTTTTTCTCAAAGTCTATAATTTTTAAGCGAGATAATCACATTTTTTTTTATTGCGAAAAGTGTAAGAAAGCTTCGAGGAAGCCATTCCTGTTCATTATCTTTTTAATGGATTGAATTTATATAGTTTGGATGAAAGGATTACAAAGTCTTTCTGTTTTAAAATGTTTTCCGAGTCAATAAAAGAAACCTTTTAAACCAAAATATTTGGGCTAAAACTTTTGCTCATGTTAAATAATATTTGCTACGGACATTTTATCAATTAATCGTAGATTTCATTTATCATTCTTAAATAATACAACTCCAAACTGTTAGGGAAAAATACTAGTTTTGTTTTTGTTTTGCATTATTATTTATATTCATTTGCTTTTGTTTTGTATATTACAAGAGTTTTGTTTTTGTTTTATATATTATGCAATTTTTGAGATTAAAAGTTGCACAGCATAGAAAGGTAGAAAAAGCGTTTGTAGCAACAGAAATCCTATACAGGAGTTTTGAATGCACTAAAATATCAGTACAGAAATTTGGGGGCATCGATTGAATTCAATATTTTCAATTTGCTTGTTTTGATCCGATAAATAAAATGACAATACGGATCTTGCGTGTTTTACACTTTTTGGAATTTTGTGAAGATAACAGTCGTTGTAAAAATGAAAATGTTTAAAACATAAAAATGAGAAAATGTATTAGGTCTAAATAATACAACTTCTGAAAAATATTCCTAATTCTCATTACAATTTTGATAATTTTTTAATGCAATTTTTTCAAAATAAATCAATTTATCCATCTCTTTTTCTTTGCCCAGTTAGATTTTAAGGATTGAAAATTGCGTGTTCATTCTAAATATATAAATGTTTGACCCTGGTCCAAGTCTTTTTTTTTATAACAGAATAAAATTATTCAACTAAATCAATTCCAAATTTATTTCTCATAAGAAATATAAATCATAACATTGTTCTGTATACTGAAATAACAGTAAATTATTTTCGACCTTCATATTCATTAATATTAGAATATAGCCTGATTTTTACAGATTTTTATCTTTAAAATCTGTATTGGTTTCAGTTAACTGACTAAAGCATAAATTTTCATTTAGAATTCTAATATAACCACATTATTTTTTGTGCTTTGTGCAAACACTGAATTTTATTTGATTAATTTTAATATCTTGTTGAAATATATTTCGAAGGAGAAGTTGCCGGATTGGTGGAAGTAATTTGATTAAAATGGCATTCAAACATATTTAAATTGCACAAAGCGCAAAAACAAAAAATTTAAATTACTTCTTATAAAAATTCAATTTCCTCCAAATTTTTGAAATTGCCTTTCATACTACCGGTTGAAACTATCCTGACACTTTTTTTTTTTTTTTGAAAAACTAAAATTTCCTTCCCAAATAGACTTCTGGCAAGCTCATTTTTCAAAAATTCAAACAGTTATATGGATTTTCCCAATATTTTTTTAACAGTATTGGGGCTTTTTGTTTCGCATTCAATAACCTTGACTCACATTATAGCTACTAATTTTAAATCAATTCTCTTTTCCTTAATTTGTTCAAACTGTTGGCAGCACTGGAAAATTTCAAGACAATCAGATTTGATTACTTATAAAATATATCAAAGTATACACTCGAGATAAAATAATTAGTCACAAATTGAAAAAAAGAACACTCATAGAAATGAATTTTATTGCTTTGCTTTGGCCACGACAAAGCTCTGAGGTGGTTACGAAAGACCGGCCATGAATATTTCACAGCAATTAGAGACGGTTTATTTTGGAGACAGGTTTTCAAAAACAGTAATCACTCTCCAAAAACCACAAAAGAGAAAATATTTGAACAAAACACAAAGTTGGAAATAAAACAGTAATCAAGGTAAGTGTTACTTTCCGGTACAGTTCATTTTGTCATAAATTTTTAGAGGCAAGAATTTCGCCGAATATTCGATTGTTTTCTACTACCTTTCTCACGATTCTGATAACCTTGAAGTACCGTATATATTGATTCATTCATTCAGTCACAGAACGAAAGATTCATTCTTTGCAAATAAATATTGTTATTTATTTTGCGTGATAATCCCTTACAGAGCTTTTCCAACCTTGTTATACTCATCGTTATAGCCGATTTTCAAAACTTAGATCGACGCAAACCATACTTTTTCTCAACCTTCTACAACAGAGTCGACAAGGACATTTTGCTAAATTCTCACGACTTAGTGGCTTCGGGTTTCACTCACGGTAAAACGTGACGAATTCCTCGAAATGAAGTAGTTTGGGATTTAAATCACGTTTTATTGGTAAAGGCGATAATTAGGATCTTATTTGCAAGTGTGCGCGAGCATGTTCGTAGATACCTTTGAGAGCGGAATATAGACATCAAGGTGAAAAAATTAAAACAAAAGGAAACAGATCAGTTCAGCGAATTTGAGAAGTTACCTGAAGGCGT
This sequence comes from Argiope aurantia, assembly GCA_026543865.1. NCBI lineage: Eukaryota > Metazoa > Arthropoda > Arachnida > Araneae > Araneidae > Argiope > Argiope aurantia. Next base: position 373,122 of record JAPMOR010036789.1, read on the forward strand.
CATATGTTGAGAGTTGGGCTTTTTTTCCGTCTATTGTAATTAAGTGACTATTTGTTCTCGGTGGCTGTCAAAAATCCATTTACAATAGACTCAGAAAGTCAATCAATAATCCTCATCTGATATTCGGATGTCGGTGAAATAATTTCTGCGTCCCCTCTACCCCTCACTCTCTTCACTTTTAAAATGTCAGGGACAGTTCGTGATGGCCTAAAGAACATTTTACTTAGCTGCGCAGGTTTTTAATCTTTTGTTATTCCTCTTGCTGGCCAGTCAGTTATCGACCACGCCTTCTGCATCGCTTGACATCGAAACTGAACTGAAAGTTCACAGATAAAAAGTTTTTGAAGTCGGGAGAGAGAAAAAAATTGTGGGCTGTGAAAAATCTCACAATGAATTGAATTGTATACATTGTTATACTGCAGGGCGGCAGCTAGCTTACAAAAGCCTGGCATGTGCAATGAAAAGATATGACTGATGTTGTTTTGGATTGTAATGACTGATGGTGGTCGTTTGGTAATGAATTTAGGTCACGTGGCAATGAATTTACATAGAAAATACTTGAAGAGCAATAATGCTTTTTGAATTAATCCGAAATTCTTTTTCTTTTTACTGCCTAAAGATTCTTCTGTTTTTTTCCCCTTTTCAGACTCAAAGTCTCAAATGATTAAATGCAATAACATTCTTTCAAGCATATTAAAAAAAGACATGTTATGAAAAAAAGCATATAGATTTTATTTTAACATCAAAGTTAGAGATAAGATGTATCGAGTTTTTTTTAAATATATTTGTCAAGAATTTGTTAAGAAGAATAATTAAATATAGTAATATGTGTTCAAGAGAACGTGAATATATAGATTTTATTTTAACACAAAATTAAAAGGAAAATATCTTAGATTTTAAACTAAAAATTTGTTACTGCAACTTCATGCGGTACATTATTAGACTTGGTCCACGGGCTGTTGAATTTATTAGCTGTAGTAAAAGACTAAAGGTACTTCAAGATTTATAGATGAAACAATATTTCTGGATTTGCTTGGTATCCTGATTTATAAAAAAAACCTTTGTTTTTTATTTATTTTATTAATGTATTTTAATCACATAATACTTTGTAAATAAAAAAATGGGTTAGAATAACAAAGTATCGTTAAATTAATTGTATTGCAATGGTTTTCTAAATACTTTAATCAAAGAAATTATTTTCATTTAAATTATTTTGACTGAAGAGAATAAAAATTTCTTTAATTTTAAAAAATAAATCTGTGGTTCTTATTTATTGATTTATAATTATTTATAATTTAGAAAACCTAATTCTATAAGCATTTATTCAATTTTGTAAATTTTATTAAAAACAATCAAAATTAAAATAATTCTGTATATGGTATTATATTTATACCATTTATACTATAAATTCTTAAAAGATGAATATCATTAATCAGGTGATGTCTTTCAAAATTTTTTTAAAAATCTTTTTATTCGATTGAAATCTCACCTAAAGAAAATAATATTACCTAAAATTTACTATCAAAATACTGGCTCTTATTATATAGAACTTTACAATTTTATACATTTTTTTTATTAATATTTAACCAATAGTGTCGACCTGTATACTTTCGATCAATCAAATACTTACCATTAACGAAGAGAATCATTTATCCATTAAAGGGTTAAAATATTTATATTTATGATTCTGACAAAAGTGTTCGCTTATACCTTCAAATAACCCAAAGTACTCAAACAATTTGAAAGGTTAAGATATGAATGCAAAGATAAATTTCTCAGTATCGATTTCAATGAATAAATTCATATCTAAATAGAAACACATATTGATAAAATATGGTATTTCCTTCACATAGAGATTTATATATTATAATAATAGTATTATTATATTTGTTTTTATATAATAGTTTTATTATATATGTTTTGTCTTTACTGGAATGTAGGCCCATGACGACTGAGTTAGAGTTTTGACTTTTTGCAAGATTTCGCTTCAAGAATGTTTAGGGAGTCATATCTATTTTAAATATTATTTCAGCCTTAAGAAATTTTCGTTAAGTTATTTTTTTTTAAATTGCTTTTTAAATTTTGTTTTCAAATTTTAATCAGGGCTTAAGAAACTAAATATTGATGTATTCTAATATACTAATCTATGTTATTACACTTCTAATATTTCATATTTACCGACTGGCGGACATTTAATTAGGAAATTATAAAGATTATAAATGAAAATAAAAAGCAAATTGCTCCCTATTAAGTCATATAAATATCCTAAACAAAGAAATATTATTTCAATGTGAAAATCTTAAGAGAATGATATACTGAAATTTATATCCCCCCTAATAAAAACTACCGAGAAATGTTCGTTCTAACAACATAATGGCAGCTATAACAACAAAAATTATACTTAGGATTAGCGAAAAGAATAGTTGCATAAATAAGAAATCTATTCCTCTAGTTTGCAATGTTTAACAGAGTATTCCTTATTTATGTTCCTTCCTGTTACCAAAGTAAACTCCCAAATACTATTTCGTATACATGAAGAATATCTGAAACCTTACTGATGAATTATAGAAGAATACGTGGGCACTGAATCACGATGCAGCTCAATTATTACTGCGTGAATATAATAAGAAAAACATTTAACTGCAATTGAATATGCCGTTTTCGACATTTGGCCTGAGCTGATGGCTGGCATGCTTCCAGAAGGTCAGAGGAAATGTTTACCTGACATGAGGATCACGACTCCTTCGTGACATTTTATGTGAGGTAAAAAAACGCATTAGGTGTTGCTCAACGTACGCCAGAAGCCCACCTTGCTACTCTTGAGACAAAGGTCACACGTAAAGAACCATCTTATCTATACCGATATTCAAACAAGCGACAATTTGCATCAAGTCGCCACAGCGGGGCTCACATTTCTGCCACGTCTCCTGCTATTTATCAACACCACCAAGATAAGAGGGTTCACAGGTGAATGCAAAAAGCCCAAGAGGCCATGTTGTTCTTGACTCGGGATACTTGCCATAAACAAAAACAGAAATGAATGATCGCTGGCTGTGCCTTCAAATGGCTGGAATTCTCTGCTGTTTTTTAAAAGTATTTTATCGCTTCCGATCGTTCAAAGTTCGTCTGCCACCCTTGAGAATCGCTGAGAAATATGGAAATAAGATGGTATAAATCATTGTATTTGATTTTTATGATTTTATACATTAATAGGTTGTTATTAATCATAAAAGTTTGGAAAATCACTCCTCAAGTATTTTATGATATTTTTGGGAAACATTTGCGATATTGTGCAATACTGGACACACCGAACAATGTCAAAAACTATTGCATGATACATATAAATTATTCTATTTTTCAATTTCTAAGTAAAAAATTGTCAAACCATTATTGAATAAATTGAGACAAAGAAGAAAGAGATAAATTGAGAATGATAGTTACGAGATTCTATATTGATGATGATTTATTTATTCATTTACTTACTTTTTTTCATTTTATAAAATATTTTCGGTAAAGCTAAGCGAATAAAAGGTCTTAGTAGGATCTGCAAAGAAGAGAGTTCAACATCTCCTTTCAAAATAACTGAGAGCAGCATTTTACTTCCTACATAAATCTGAATAATAGATGCTACATAAATCTGAATAATAGACGTTTTCTGAGAGCGTAATTATCATTAAATATTAACAATTACATAAAATATTGATCTTATTAATTATTTCTGGAACATTTATAAACAATATGTACAAAAGTCAATATTTTCTATACGTATCATTTGCTATATATATTTTTATTAAATTTTATTATTCAGGTCTTGATTTTTAAATAAAAAAATATTTTATCATCTCTAATTATCATTAAAGAAAGATTGATTAGCCAGAAAATTTTCTCCTTTTGAAGGATTTTTGTCCAAATTCTTTGGCAATGGATATTATTTTATCTCATATATTTATTCATATATATCATAAATGTGATAACAACTTATAAAGTAACAGATTACTTTATTTAAATCCGTTACTTTATGACATTTATCGATAAGATGCACTCCATTGTCAAGTACGCAGAAAAAATCTTATCCAAGTATGCTAAGTTTCTTTTAGACTGCACTCAGCAGAAATAAAACCAAAACATATAACGTATATGTCATTAAGTAATATTTACTCTGATGAACTAAACTTGAATTTAAAAATTTTGCCCACTTTCATAAATTCAAATATTTTGTTCTGGCTTTAAAATTCCTATATAACTGCAAAAGAAATATCAAAAAATTAGGATAGAGAAAATTCTGAGAACAAAATAATTTAAACAATGCTGATGGGTGCGAAATAGCAACTATATTCTATATACAATATATACTTCTTCTATATACTCCGCTTGTGTATTTTTAAGTAGGATACTCTTTCCATAATATAAGAACAGTTCATTATTAATTCAACCTCAAGATGAACTAAAAATAATGCGCCCAGTCTTTCTAAAATATTAAACTAAAATTTATAAAAATTGAAACATGTTAAAGTAGGTTGTAAAGTAAAGGAAATCTGAATCTTAATTTGATTAAAAAGATTTTTTAAGCAATATTTACTGATTGAACAACTTCTCAAATTATCATGAAATTGTGTTTAACCATAAATAAATAAAAATGTTTATTTAACCTTAAAATGTTATGTCACTGAGTACTTGATGTATAGAGTTAAATAATAAAGTTATTTAAGCTAGAATTAATAAGACAAAGACTGAATTATTATAAAATGCAAATAAAGAATTCCACATTTAAATTAGAAATTTAAATGCACTTTATACAATCTAAATAAAGGATTATGCAGAAATATATTTCTCTACAAAAGAAATGAAACTAATGCAAAGCAAGAAAACAATAATTAATAGAAATTAAAATGAAATCTACGCTCGCAAATTTTAAGTTATCGTGTGAGAACATTATTATTTTTAAGTCATTATTTGTCTTAATTAATTTAAGTTATTAACCATTTTAAACCGGTTTGAAATAATCACGAGATTTCTCTATCCCTCTCTATATATATACATGTATAGTATATATATAATGATAATTTTTTAATCTTTCATTTTCAATATTTTCTAGCTGACTAACAAAGTTTGGGATCTCGACCGATTTTATGATGAAATAACAGCTATGATGTCATAGTTCTATGTCAAACTTTTAAAAACGCATCTCTGTCAAAGAACCATACGTAATAATAAAGCAATACTGATAAAAGCAGGTCAACCTTTTAAAAACGCATCTGCTTTCAAAGAAGTATACATAATAATAATGCAATACTGGTAAAAGGAGGTAAAAAAATACATGCGATTAAAAGATGATGAACAAAATTGCCATTTATGCTTTATTCATTGCCTATGCGATTTGGAGCTTCAAAAACCCCTTAGCAAAACAACATCATGTTCTCATATGATAATAAATAAGTAGATAATAGTTACAAGTATTCACTGCTATCGAATAAAACCAAACATTCAAGGAAGCTAAAGAAGGGCTAAAAATAAAAAAGGAAGGAAAAAAAAGACCAAGACCAAAAATTTAATTAAATTTCGGCTATAAAATTTATGGAAATGTATGGATAAGGGAAACTGTAACAGGCGGAAATTCTTATAAGTTGGGTCAACTTCAAATAGTTTTAAAAAAGACCAACTAGTTTAATATCTAAGAAAGCGGTCTAAATAGGAAGTGCACAAATAAGGTACTTGGCATGTTAAACCCATTACCACGGGTATATGACCTATACTAGCATATATAAAGACGTATCAAAAGATAATGTTCAGATGACTGATAGAGATGTCAAAAAAGAAAAAAAAAGGTCTGAAATGTTGCAGTGGGCGTACGTGCGAACGAAATTAGATGCAGTTCAGTATCAAAAAAGGAAATAAAAATACATTGAAAAAAAACAGCTACAAATGAATAATTCCTATACATGACCCGAAGCTCCGAGTTGAATTGTTTCAACCATCAGAAGTTATTTACAGATGATGAATTGGTGTGCATAGACATTGTCCCTCTTTACTTACGGTTTTGTTATTAATGGACATGCTAAAACAGACAATTAACCTCTGGCTAATCTGGGGGAGGATACATGTTACAAGGACTAATTTTTTATCAACCGAAACTTAGACTATGGATTTCGATCAGCTCATTTTTTATGCGATGATAAATAGAAAGCAAATAAAATGGTAAAAACAAAAAAGAAATCATCTGCTAATGTCAGTAAAATGGACGAACTTTTTGAAAATAATTGAGTTCTGCTTCCATTTATTTCTGTCACTCATTTATCAATATTGTCTGAGGTAATGGGTTAAAAATTTTAATCAACTTTAGTGCACTGTCAGAGGTATGCGGAAATTAATAATATCAGAGAAAAATTCGCTCAATTAAAAATGAAAATTCTCTGAGAAAATATTAAAAATAATAATGCCGAGTTCGCTTATAAAGGATACTCAGATATATCCATCCTTTTCCATCAGAACACTGAGAATGAAGTTCATTTCACAGAGATATCTATCTGTCATTCCTTTGTTTCGTTGTTTTGATAAAATAATTGATTACATAATTAAATGTGTGTTGCACTGATGGTGACATGATATTGAATATTTTTCTGATCATCTGATTTGTTTTGCAAATTTTTATTGTTAATAAAGTAAATATATATTTTAAAACAGTTAATTATGATAATGAATTCTTAAATAAATTAAAGTCTTAAATTAGCTTAGAGGTAATTCCAAGCCTTTATTCATGCCCAGAATAGTTTTTTTTAAATCCCTTTATGTTTATTTAAAAATTATTTTCTAAAATTCCAAACTTTAAAAAAATTTCTTATATTACTCATTAATTTCATATAATATACTTCATAAAAGCAAACAAATAAATAAATAAAATACTATCTATTGTTCCTGGATGTTAACTTTGATAAACATACAATTATTATTTTTAAAATTAATTCTTAAAGTCATATTGTAATTTAATGGCATGATTACATTTCTAGAGGATTAATTTTCAGCCTAAGGAAACGATTTAGCTAGTAAGTCAAAATAATTATAAAAAGTGAAATATTGTAATTTTATTCGCAGAATAACATAATTTTATAATATAATGTACCGATGAAAAAAAAGTATTATCAACACAGTTTCTGAAATTAATCATTAACTTTCAAGATCTTCTGTTGTTATTATATCAAAAATGGACAACAGTTATTACTTTCAACCGCCCAAAGTAAAAGTGAACAGCAAAATTTCTTTTCATTGAAATCACCTGAAACTCCAATTTGCATAAGCAAATTTAACAAATCCTAGTCAATTCCATAAGGCCAGTTTGCAAAACAATTCCATTGCGTCAACGTCTTCATCCAAATGAAAAGAGTAATAGCCTTTCATGTCATTAATCCGCCTGCGCCAAACAATATCACATTATTGATAGAAACTATCCCTCGGCCACAATAACCACATCAGAGACTTTTTGAGGTTGGATCATTAAACACTTCTCAAATAGCTTGGAAACAAAAACGTCAGGCTATTTATTTTCGTCCAAGAAATCTAAGTTTACGTGAAAAGTACTACTTGAAGTAACCTTTTCTCTGTTATCCATTCCGAAAAGCTTTTGTTCTCGAATATATTTTTTTGATCGTTGTATTTTTCGACTTGCATCGAAGGTCGAATGTTTTTCTGAAGCTAGATTGTAGTCATTTTTTTTTCTTTTTGCTTTCTCCTTGAAGTTTTGTACTTTGGGCTGAAGGGGAAAAGAGAATTAATATTCAGCAGTTTTATTATCGCATCACCGAGAGCTTTCCGAATCCTTAAGGGGTAATTATAGGGTACACGATGGATAGTTACTGTCCATTGTAGATTTTTACTGTGACCCTGAACTATATTTTGCATCTGAAGTGGATCGTGACCGAAGGATAATGCCAACCTCTTGGCTGACATCCATCGTAGTCGATAGACGGTCCGATCAAACTTTGCAATGTAATAAATAAACTGTAATAAGATACTAGAAAACTGAAAAGCTTCAAATGAGCTCATTTAAACCAATTTGGCAATGTAATGAAAAAACTAAATTCGATTTTTCTATTCTTTATCTTACCAATAGCAATTTATTAGATAGATAAATAGAAAAGTCTTAAAAACAGTCAAGGTATAGATGATATATTTGAAGAAAGTGAAAAAATATTATATCTGATGAAACATTTTGTGTTTTTTTTTCTTGTGTGCAAATACGTTGTTAAGAAAACAATCTTGGAAACATTTAAGGCAAATGTGTATGACAAAGTAGGCAAAATGTGTATGACAAAGATTTCAGAATTTTTCTTTTTGTCCAAAAGTATTGATGGAGCTATTAATCATAATATAATGAGAGGATTAAATGCCAGCTCAGAGGTCGCCCTCATCATCTGTCCGCAATTCAAAATTACAATGTCCGTTCCAAAATAGCACTAGTGCTGCTTTAAAACGGGACGTTAATATAAGTAAAGTAAACGATAAATAACCATGTATTAAATATCCTTCACACTGTAGTATGTGTATAAATGTTTGGGAAACGATATAATATATATTAACTTTTACCTTCTTCATAAAATAACAGTTCTAAATTACAACATCGATCCCAAAATAATTTTCTTGTAGAATCAAAACCAGACTCATGTTGAATGAATTTAATATATATCTAATGAGCATATACTTAAGATTGATATTTTAGCATGTAGGAAATATCATTCATTAAACAATATTTTCGTTTCTTATAGTTTTACACTTTTTTTGTATCGCATTTCTTTATAGTATATTTTTATATCGTTTTTTTATTGAAATAAATTATCAAAACAAATCAGAGCTGAGGTGAAAAAGATCTCAATATTTCTATACACCTTGATCACAAGGATTATATTTAATTACTTTTAAGCTGTAAGTATAGGCTATAAATGTTTGAAATCAGAATTATTATTGACCTATAAACAACCATTTTGATCTTGTCATGTTTATACAACTGCATTCAGATACACGGTTAAAAAAATTTATCAATAAAACAACCAATCGGCACATAAAAATTCCATTCTGAAAACTTCATTCTCTTTGTCGGCATTTTTTTCAGATGTAATGTATTAATTTAAAATTCTAATGAAATCTCTTTTCTAAATTTAACAATCTGGACAACTCATTAAAGATTCTAGTGCATAACAAGCGTCATGCAATGATCGCGAATCACGCGTTTCGAAGTTTTCACTTACCCAATCCTTTCACGTTCACTTTATCCAAATAGGCGCTGATTAAAAGAAGTTTTCCTCTTTTTCTTTCGTTTTGAGAGCTAGAAGAGATTAATAATAAAAAACATACATCTACTTGTCGGTTATGATTAACGATTGAATAATTCATACTTTTTAACATCTTTTTATTCTTTTTAAAATTCACAATAAACACATGATGCCAAGAAATAAGGTAATGAAAGGTTAAAAATGCATATTGATATTTGATATTTTGTTAGAGTTTGATGTAGTGAATTTTGATATTAAGGGGACAGTGGACTTTAGAATAAGTAAAAAGGGCCAAAAACTTGCAATTTTATTTCCATCGTTTCTCATCAAAATATATGCTCATATTCAGCTAAAATTGTTATAAAAGGTATTGTTCAGTAAAATAAATTTTTGAAGGGTTAAGAGGGAAAAATGGACATCTTAATGACTTTTCTCAAAATGGTATTGTAATTAGATTTAAAAATATTTGAAATGTTTTAATTTTTGAGGAATTTAAATGAAATTGATAACAAAGATTTCAGTCAATCATTAAAAGAAAATAGTATATGCAATTTATGTTTTGGTCTTTCTTAGATAGTTGAAAGTTACTTTTTGTTCAAAAGAACATAATTCCTATGAAAATTCAGTAAGTGTGCCTAAAATATTTCTAAAAAATCAGCATTTAATTGGAATTACAAATTCATACGTCGTTTTGTACCAAGGAAATTAGACTGGTTAATAAGAAAAAATAACAGAAAAAAACTTAAAAATTTAGTCGCCTAGAATATGTAAGAATTTTTAAAAATAATTAATCTTTTAAATTTAAAAAAATAATATATTCCGTTTTAAAATGGTTTTTACGAAATTTGAGGCATTTATATTTTAATATATATGCATAAAAAATTTCACAACTCTAAGTGAATAATTCACAAAACTGTCTAATAGAATCAATCCACCGTCCCCTTAATTATTAATAGCAATATTTCGTTTGGCGTTTGTTGTGAAAAAAAACTTTCAAATATTCGTGGCCGTACGATGAAACAAGCTTCTACAACAATTAAAAGGATACATATTCAAATTTATTTACAATAAAACATTAACAGTTTGTAACAATTTATATTTACTGAAATTCAATCATTAATTAGAAACTCATCACTTTAAATTAGCGGATTAGAAGGTTCTTATTAAAATAATTTTTTATTGCCAAGTTGTAGCTAAACTGAGTCTACCTCTTTCTTTTCTTTTGCCTAACAACTTTTAATTTAACTTAAATTAATTTTGCCTTCGCCTATTCGGTGACGAAACAAGAGACAAAAATCTGATGATTCTTATCTCTTTGCACGTGGAAAAGGCGCATTTGAATTGCAAAGTATCATTCGAGGAAAAGCAGGATGATGAATTAAAGATTTTTCTCTACTAAAAATCGATGAAAAACTGAAGAAAAATTGATAAACATGAGCAGCTCTTTCATTTTCTCTGCTAAAACAAATTTGTACAATTCTTCTGCTGTAAACTTTTTTCTGTACAGTTTCAATGGGAAAACAATGAATAACACTAAAAAGGAGATAACAGATTATTTTTTTTTAATAAATAAAGTTTATCGGTTTTTCTAAGTAACGAAAATCTAGGGGGTTTTTTTTTGGTATCGTTAGAATTCATCACTTCTATGTCTCGTGTTACTATTTAAGCTCATGAATCAAGAACTAATAATAAAAAAGAATTATGGCATTTTCTATTGGTCAAAGTGATCAAAGGTAGAAGAAGATCTTAATTAATATATATGAGATTTAGATTACCTTTCTAAACATCTTAACATCACACCACACCTCTGTGTCTAGAGCTATCGTTGCTCTTATCGAATTTATATAAATATAGTTGGATTTTATTAAAAAGAAAAAATATTACATTAAAAACAATAGTAAAGAGACATGCAATTGACATCAAATGCATGCACTGATAAAAATAAAAATGAGATTATATATAAAACTGATAAAAATAAAAGATTCAAAGGTGTGTGTTTCAGTCCCGTTGTCTCGAAGATGCATCTTTCGTCTTGGACTAACGACTAGTATAAGGATTCCTAAACATCCTGAAATTTATAATCAGGCAACTTACAACTCAACAGAACTCATACGTCATCCTCGTTAACTGATTATAATTCGAGCCAACGAGGATCTTGTGCAACTTAAAAAGCAGGTCATTAAACGGATGTAACAGTAGCAAAGGATTATTATGTAATTTTTATTGTTTACTTGTGATTATTATTTTATTTTGGAACTGAAACGTTGTTCTTTAATATGATTGCTGGATTTCTAAAAAAGAAACTATAAAGTTGATTCTACTGTATTAAATTTAATAATTATATAAAATTCAATTGCTTGTATTAACATTTAAAGTGAATATTACTGATTGATTGTCTCTTTATGATACAGACACCAGTACTGACGAAACTACTGAAAACGGGTGTTAATTTAATTTACAAATGTCGAAACACTGTTTATATACAGGGTGTCTCTAAAACACTGACCGTGGCTTTTATTCCTTAAATATTGATCATAGACATATACTGTAAATTACAAAGTTGTTTAAAAAAAGGTCTATAATGTTATGAAATCGTTTAAATTTTCAGGGGATTAAACTTCAAAAATTACGTAATTTAAATTTTTATGCGGATTCCGTACAAAAATATTCTCGATGAGTAAAATGTGCCCCATCCTCTAATAAGGTCATGTACAACATTTCAGCAATTTATCACAAAACGTCTCAAAGATATGAAACTGCATAAATGCTGACTTAACCACTTTTTGATGGCTGGATATGAGTTCGGAAAGAGGAAAAACCATGTCGTATGTTCATGTTTTAGGGGTCGTACACAAATTAACAAAGAAAGTAATGATTGAAAAAATAAATAATAATTTTGCTATTTATTGGTTCAAAAGTATTAAAAATTTGTAGAAATAATAAATAAAAGGAAAGAATACATAACTTAAAGGAAAGATTACATAAAGGAAAGATTATATAAGGAAAGATTACATAAGTTTTTTTACAAGTTCATTGACTGTGCTATTTTTGTTATATTCTGATAATTCATGATATAAAGTTTTAAAGTATTTTACAGGAAGCATAGATTTTTTTAAAATTTTCATTTTAAGCTAAAGGTATAAAGTATATTTTATTTCCTTATGATGCATTCCTGCGTCGCGTCATCTGCAACGAAGCTGTAAAGATTTGCATTTTAATTTGTGATTGACACTTCACCAAATTTGTTTGAACATATCTTTGAGAGTTTCCATGATAAAATTCTGAAATTTTGTATATGACCTTATTAGAGGATGGGGCACTCACTGGGAATTTTTTTGTACGGGGTCGGTATAAAAAATTTTAATTTTGTATTTTTTTAAAGTCTAATCCCCTGAAAATTTTAATCGATTTCATTACATTTTGCACCTTTTTTTACACAACTTTGTAATTTACAGTATATGTCTGTGATCAATGTTTAAGGAATAAAAGCCGTGGTCATGGTTTTTGAGACACCTGTATATGAATGGTATAAAAAAATCGAAAAGTAATGAAAAGGACCAAATGTAATGAGAAATTAAATATCATGTGTGAAGTCAATGCCTCAAACAAACGAAAAAACATTTGTTTGGCAAGGTTTGGTTAGCAACTCTTAAATTAGGGTAAACCTTCCTGAAAGAATCTATTCCTAATTATTGATATGCAAAACATTCGCATAAAATATGTCGCATAGATACGATTCTATCCCATTTTGAACATGTTGGTGCTGAACCAGATGCTTTTGAGAGAAATATACATGATCAAGACAAAGTCTTGTTAAAATAAAGCTCAGTAGACAGGAGGACAGTGAACTTTAACAGATGCTTGAATCCATTAATAGATATTTGAATGAAATACAATTTATTATTTAATTTTGAATTCCACATTCGTTTCCATATGGGAAAAGAGTCTTGCTTTAGGATAATGTCTGTATCCTGAAAAGGAACAAATGCTTCCTTATTAAAACAATAACCAACAATATTGTTACAATATCTACACAATATTGGCTGGCATTCATAATGTCGGACAACACCGTGAGGATATCGTTCAATATCTTGTGCATAAATACGGAATTCAGAAAAATATTTTAAACATAGTAATGACATGGTTGAGGGACTTAGTTTGCAAAATGAAATGATTTATTGATTCTTATCCTTTGTCCCGAAACCAATATTGTTAAGAGACCTAAAAGACAAATGAGAACGAAATATTCATAATAAAATTTGCAGAATATCTGCATTTTAAAATTTAGTGAAATCTTTCAATGGAATTCATGTATCATCAAAGACATTCTTTTTTTAAAACAGGAAAAAGAAAAAACATCATCTATGTATTGTTTATGCTACTTGGCATGTAAACAGCATTTTTGAATCAGACTTGACTCTATAAACTGCTTACTCTTTCTTCCTTCGTTCAGCGAATGCACTAGTTTTCTATTCCAAATCCTTTTCTAAAACGTATGATTAATATTTAAATCAAATGTTGTCATTTTCTTGAACACCAATATTTTCCACATGTAATTTAATTTATGTAAACAATATAACATAAAAACTATGATATATTTTTGTTAAGAAATAATGTCTGTTTTTGATGTTTTATTTATCAATGAAATAATGCATAATAAATGTCTTATCCTTTCATTTCATCTGTTAATTAACTCTTTTGTAGTATTTTTTTAATGTAATTACATTTGTTAGAATAATTAATTTAATTAAATTATCATCAATATTATCACAAAGATGTAAAGAACCAAGCCGTTAGATTAAACAAATGATTAAATTTATTAGAACGAAGTAACTCACAGCAGCACAAGAATGACAAGTTACCCATCACTGCTGAGACTCAACTTTTGTACACATACAGAATATTCGAGAAAAATCAAATTTGAATTCTTAAGAAAGATCTGAAACCTTTTAGATCTTAATAAACAATAGGTAAAATTTTAAAGAAAAGAATTCCAATCATTGAATGAAACACCGTAGCTGAGATTCGAACCACAGACCAACCAACCGTCGCTCTGCCGACTGAGGCATGGTGATTGCCAGTTATTCTGGTTTATGCGGCAATATTTATACTATCTTCCTATAATGAAAAATCAAATTTATAACAAAACACATTGTTTTACAATTTTTTTAATAGATCTTATAAATGATCAGTTCGTTATTATATTATGACTGCTACATGTTTAAATTTCATTATTATACTTATAAAACATTTAAGTTATGTCAATTTAACTCATCTTGCAATATAAAATCTAACATAAGTTGACTTTTTCCGCAGAAAAAAATTGCATACCTACGTTGTAAATCACTGAATACAATATTATTTTTTAAACTCACCGAGGAAAAAAAGAAAAAAAAAACCTTTTTTTTTTTTTACATTAATATATGATTTTTCCTTTTCTTTCGAATGTGCCTTCTACGTATTCATTTCGTTCTTTAAACAATGATTCTTTTATACGTTTTATTTTTTATTGAAGTGTTTGTTCATCACAGACCAGCTTATCGTTTTCAACATGAAATAAAAAAAAAAAATAAGCATTTTACTCTTCTTTCTCCATACAACGGCATCATTTACAAAACAAGTCTCAGATTACACATAAACTACTCATTTCTACGATTTATTGTTTTGAATTGAGAAACAATGAATCCAATGTTGATAGCCCAGACGGTAACCACGTGGCAACGTCACGTCTACCTTCGCCGCTCGGGGCGCCACCGTCGACTCTTCCTTCCGGGGGAAACAGGGAAATGAACGCACAATTCGTGACCGACGCAGAAAACTGCGTGAGCTCACGCGAAGGGGACGGATGCCACATTTATTTTAATCGTTCCCAATGACATTTTTATGTGGGGAAAGCTCAAAAAACAATTTTCAGAATTTTTTTTTTCTCCACGTGCGTTCGCCACCATGTCTTTGCTGACGGAGGGATGTGTTTAATTTCCACGCGTTTTTTAACTGTCGGATAAATATTAAGGACTTGGGACTGTTAATCATTTCGCACCAAATGCGATTTTGATGCATTTCGGAAATGTTTTTAGCCACGTCTGGCTTCTGATTTCGAGAAATGATTGTGTTCTTGGATACATCACGTACGTGTTTAACATCTGTGGCAGTAATTTGTAACAGTATTCATTACTTTATGTGTGGGAAAAATTGACTAATTCGTAAAGTGGCAAAGTTTCAGGGAATGAAATGGATGAAGACATTATGTCATTTACTTAAATGCATAAAAATATTAAAAATAGTTTTCTTCATTTTATGAGAAAGACAAGACATAGAACCAATTTTCAATAATAATATAAAGATGATCAAACTTCTTGATATAACCATATAAATCTTGGTTTCTGATAGCAAATGAAATTCTCATCCATCCTATACAATTGTTTACATATCAATCAATATATTATTTTTAAAAAGAAAATCTAATTTTTTTCTCCACATAAGTCAATTGTGGGAAAAAATTATCTTCATGGGAAATTAATTCTCCAATTTATATTTTAACGTGTATTTTTCTAACTTTAAACTGTATAGCTTAACGCGGATTCAAAGGCTCAATGGTCGAATGTTATGAGCCGAAAAGAACAGTTTGCAAGTTCGTATCTGTCTGCAGGCAAGTTGCCCAAAATTTGTTTTGTTATTGATTTACTTCCTGTTATTTCTCCTTTATTCTAGAATGTTCTTATAATCTCTATATCTTTCTAAATCTGGAAGATTGGAATCATTTCGTCTTGTGGATAAAAACGGATGTAAGTTTCCGTGAATGAAAGTTTCGAGATGAGATTAGTGAGTGTTATCTTTGACTTTAGTTAATACGCGGTTCATCTACGTGACATTGTTAATTCAAGTATTTTGTTTTCTAATATGTCTTCAATCTAAAAATAAATAATAATAACAACAATAACACAATTCTTGTTTATTCAATTCTTCTTTTAAAGATTGTTTACAGTTTCTTTTTTAACTCTAAACATTATTAATTCATATAAATATTTTTGGGGTAGTGACTAGTACTTCCTCTACACCTTCTCTTGGCCAGCGTCTAGAATTGCAAACTAGGTCGTAGATCTAAAGATCCCGTATTTCAATTTAAAAAATCCAGTCACTATCAAATGTATAGATAGAATTAGCAATATCTTAAAAACTACAATAATATTACAATTGTTTGAACCGAGTTTTGCAGTGAATTATAATTTAGAAATATTATAAAACCAACTTCTTAAAAATCAACCTTATGCAAAACCATTAAAATGCCTAAACAGTTTGGTCAAAGCATTTTTTATTTTTGATTCTCGATGTATAAACTCTTCATGTAATAAGTACAACACAAGGCTTACAAACATAAGTCAGTTTACACTGATAGTGGAAGAAATTTCAAATGTAAAGTACGCAGGCACAAATGCAACAAAAAATAGGGGAAACAAGGAAGTGCAAAAATGCAAACAAAAAATAAAACAAAATTATTCACATACTAACTGACACATACAGTACATAATATAATACAATTGGAGAAGCAGGATAAAATAAAAATAAATATTCAAAATGCAAACACAAAAAACATAAAAGTATATATGCAAATATATGCAGGTAAGCACACAGAAATAGAGGGAAAAATACTATTAATATATGTACAAAAAGAAATGTAAAATGATATGTTCTATACAAAGACAGATAGTTGAGGAGGCCAATTATAGTAATCTTTAGAAGGCAATTCCTAAGTTTACTTGAAACATTATTAACACTATGACGTTTTCTTTTATTCAAAAATGAACAATATAATAATAACAAATGTCTTTGAATCTATATGATTTTTTTAATAAATGAACTCCTTATTTCCTTTGTTTTGAATATTTCATTTAATATAACTTCATAAGAAGAGATATTGAGGAATTTCAATACACTATTTTCATTTAAATCCCAAACTACAATTAATATCTAAAATAAAAGTCTCAGAACAGATGGCAAGCATGTTGCGTGGAAAAGATTAAGCACCATTCATTTCGTCAGTGTTATTAATATTTATTACGAGTCCTACTCCACATAAGTCATTTCAATATTTATTGGCTGGACGAAAGCGATGAGTGATTGTTGTTCGTCAATAAGCATTAAGAAATTCCTCACGTAGGGTGGTAACAAGATAGAACTACGAGACCTCAAGGGGCTATGGTTATTGGGGCACAAATAAACAAAATTTGTTTGCGACATCTGATAAATGGATGGCATGATATATGTTAAACCTTTAAGGGGACTTGTTGAAAAAATTTATTTGAATATTATTTTGCCTGAAATCTTCAACTGATTAGGATGTTATCTAGCGAAAAACGAATGTTAAACATTTAGAACCGTTTTGCTGATTATCAAAAATGCTTGCAAATATGTAGAAACATGAAAGATGAAATACAAATAAAACGCTATTTAGATAATTACTTGAAGAATTATTTCATTGTTTACAGAAACTTCTCACCAGACAAATTTGAACTATTTAATTCCGTGAAATGTCTTTTGTCCAAAAACATAGATTAAGATATTAGAATAATTTATATTTTATCCAAAATGTCTTGCTCATATATACAAAAGAAATCTATTAAAATGAGATTTAAATAATTGACAAAATAAAATAGCTCTGTGAGTATTTAAAATTTTACTTAACCACATCTAGTAACAACCAACTGCTTAAATTTTGAAACGCAGCAGTCGTTGAGTAGATGAAAATAAATTATAGAAAATAGAAAAAATAAAACCTGTTTCTTTATCTGTGTTTGCCAGCTATGTATAAGATTTGACTACGAATAAATTGTTTAAAAAGTTGATTATCAAAAAATGCTTGCAAATACGTAAAATCCAGAAAGATGCAATATAAATAAAACATTTTGTTTTGACAATTAAAAGAATTATTTCATTGTTTACAGGAACTTTTCAGAAGTTCACTATGAAATCTTAAATTCTCTGAAATGACTTTTAGCCAAAAACATGAATTAAGATTTTTGAATAGATTGTATTTTATCCAAAATATCTTGATCACACAGACAAAAGAATACTATTAAAATGTGATTTAAAAAACTAACAAAATGAAACAACCCTATGAGTATTTAAAACTTTATTTAAATACGTCTATTAACTATTCACCTGATTAGGATTTTTGAATTGTTTCTATTTTATCCAAAAATGGCTTATATATAAAAAAGAAAACTATTAAAATGTGATTTAAAATGCTAACAAAATGAAATAACCCAATGAATTTTTTAAACTTTACTTAACCGTATCTAGCAATGATCCAATTGCTTAAAGTTTGAATCTCAGCAGTCGTTTGGTATATAAAAATAGATTACTGAAAATAGAAAAAAAACTGTTTTTTTAATTGTGTTTACCAACTATGAATAAAATTTTGTAAAGATAAAAAATATTAAGTTGTGGAAATATTTAAAATTAAACTGCAATGTAAATAGGATTTGAATGAATGTTAGTTATTTGAAAAAAAATTTAATGCCTTTTTTATTAATTTTATTTTAAAACTATAATAAATGATTTGATATACTTTGAATCACACTTCACACTCACTTTATTTTATAAGACAAAAACCGAAAATCAGAACCTTTGAAATTTTCATTTACTGGTTTGAAATGTGTTTCTCATATTTTAAAAGTTTTAGGATTGCAAATTGATGATCTTTACAGTAAAGGCAATTACAGTAAAGGTTACAGAACTCTTCTTATCAGATTGAATTTATTATTATTATTAATACTATTGTTTTTTTTTCTAATCTTTAATTTTCCTGCTGTTGCATCATCACTTAGTTCGACAAAATGCTATAAATAAAACAGCTAATTACTAAAATTCTGGAACATCACATTCCTTTAATCCGTAAAATTGATATGGAACTAGGCAAATTTGCTTGTGTGACAAAATAACGCTCACATTTGGAAGAAAAAAAATTTAAGGAAACTAAAGTTTACAAAAAAAAAAAAAGAGTTTGGAATTTTTTTTTAAATTATCGTTTAAGTTTTTTTTTCCAAAAAAATGTAAGATGATTTATTTAAATCAAATCGTATACGCGACACATATAAATGAGCATTCTTGTAAAGATGAATGCTTTATATATATTATTTGTTTATAAATTTAATTAAAAAAGAATTTCTTGAAATGATGTTCCTGAACAATTTGAAGCAATTTTCGAGAGATAACGTTCATTTATAAGAAAATTAAATTTAATAAGCAAATTCAAATAAATATAATTTTGATTTTTTACATTATCTTCCATTTGAAGTAACAAGAAGCCTTTTGGAAGATTTCTTAATTTTCTATCATTTCAAACTTTTGCACTAGCACAAATAAAGATCTTTGGCACAATAATGTTTCAGCTTGAACTAGATTTATAAAAGAATCGAAACTTGAATTACTGTTATCCGTTCGTAAATGAAGAACTTTCCTATCACTGCATCTAAGAATATGAGACTTTCGTAGAAGAATAACGTAGAAAATGTTTTTAGATATTTTAGAGAACTATGTGTCATTTACGTTTTCGGTAAATATTAATTTGTTTCTGAAAGTTACATGAGTTCCGTTCGAAATAGCTTTATTCGACTGCGAATAATCTTGAAAAAACAAATGTTTATCAAGCAAAATTACAATGTGAATAAAGCACAAAATCATTCGATGCAATTTTCTAAATTAAAGATACTACAAACATTATGAAATCAAATATGAATTTCAGATTACAGGTTGTTATTAATAATTTTTTTCCCTTTGAAAGACGTGAAATAATGAAAAATTATCATTGTAATTTTCTTCTTCAGCATAATAGACAATAAGGCCATACAGTTGAAACTTCACTTATACTTTTTGGTCTCTCAATCAATATATAAGTAATAAAGTATATATATGACTTTAGATTTCATACGCACTTCAAAAGTTTGTTTGACATTCATTTCAAATTTTATATTGCTCGAAACTGTATTTGCGGATGCACTAAGAAGTGAATTAATGAAAGTGAATAGTAATAATTTTTATCTTGAATAAATTTTCATATGCTTATTGTTACACACAACTCTTACATACGCAGACATGTTATTCATTTACAATTCACCACATCTGTCTTGTCAATCTTAACATTCCCATCTCTTAATCGTTTCAGGTTTCATCTATAACTTTAGACGTAAGACAAGTATATTTTTAGAATAATAATTTTTTTCACAATATTTTTTTAACGTACCGTTTGCATAATCGTGAGTACGTTTTTAGTTGCCTCATTATACTTCCATTCATGATTGTAGATCATACTGAGTTAGTTTTATTATTTTTCATTGAGGAAAATATCTTGGAATAAAGAAATAGAGTTAAATTACTACTATTGAAATAATAAAATAAAATCAATAATCAATTAAATTTTATATCCCTGAATAATTTCTACTATCATTAATAAAGAATATCAAAGATTTTCCAATTCTTCCTTGTGATAGAAAAACCAACACTTGCCTGTCGTGCCTTGCCAGTGGCCATTTTAAAAGTCTTTTCTTCTCTCAGGGTGAAAAATCTTACCCTCTTTGCCTGAAATGTCGCCAACAGCAGGCTTCTGCTGAATATATTCTAGACTGCTTAGGAATTCTTTGGGGAGAAATTAATTCATCTCCATTCCTAGTTTTTGACTTTCTTCTTGTCAACGTATTTTTGGATTTGACCTGACTTAGTCAGGCCATGGAGATTAGCAGCAACAACAACAGCACCACCACCATCAACAACAACAAAGATTTTCCGAAAGTTTTCAAAAACTAGATATTGTTTATCTGATATGAATAGAAAGGCTTTATTCTTTCCTAGTCATCTTTGGCAACCACTGGGGATATTGGTTACAATTAATTCCAGTTAAATCATGCAGTTAATTCATTTCAATTAAATCACTGGGGATACTGGTTACAATTCATTTCAGTTAGATAATTTAAATACAAATTCAGGTCTACGATTCTGACAAATAGTCCGACATTACAGCCATATTATTTTAATTATGCATCTTCTGTTCATTCTGTATATGAACCTTTCTAACAAAGACAAATTCCATGGCATTATGGTGTTATCAAAGACATAAATGTACGTTTCATCTAACTTCTAACTTTTACGGTATTGTAACATCATTTTTTTTATTCGCATTTAAAACTACACTGATGCTAAACAGAATGTTTCTACTTTAAATTTCGATAATGAAAGAAAGTCATGCAATTAAATATTTGATAAAATAATGAAAACGCTTTGAATTTCATGAAAAGAATGTAATCTAAATTTTTAAGTTAAACAAAAAAGAATGCCAAAATTTAGGAAAAAAAAAACTTGCACGCCTATTAACCTGGTATTTTTAAACATACATTTTTTTTTTTTAATATTTGAGACATTGTAAAATGTATTTTTTTTTTCAATAATAATTTTGCAAATTATCTTGGAAAAAATATCAAAATTCAACTTAATTTTTAATTAATTGGGATTCTAAGTGACATTCTAAATTTCCGGGGGTTATATATGTCAAATTTGGTAGCCTAAATCAAAGGGTATGTCTGTATAGTTCCAACACGTACACATTTTCATCTTTATTATTAGTAGAGTTACAGTTATCACCAACATTCATATGCAATGATTTTTTTTAATCATAATGTAATAACGCACATATAAACTTATTTAATAAGCATCAACAGCTAATGAATGAAATCTGAAACTCGTCCATTTAGAGATTTTTCAAAACAGATCATTGAATTCCTGTTATTGTTTAGATGATTATGTTCCAAAAGTAACAAGAACTCATGGTAATACTTGATTTAACTATGCTTTGCTATTTTATACCAAGATCATTTTAACCCTTAACTGGGGACATGCGATCTGTGAGACCGCTAGCAATTTATTTTCTCTCACCCCTATTCTATTTTTAGCTCAATTGAATGGATTGACCCTGTAGCTTCCTGTTTGGTGACCTTCAATACAAGTGCACTTTTTCAACCGATTTCAGCAGCTGCTTTTTAAAATAATTCAGTTATTTCTTCCAGCGCAGTCTCTAAGACCGCATCTCCCTGTTAGTGATAAACAAAGCTTAGCAGATGGCACAAAATTATCGAATTATCATCCAGTTTACTGATCCTATTATGAAGCAGTGCTCCAGATACTTTTAAATGAAGCAGAAAGGGATTTTAGTGATAAGGATAATTGTACAGAAGAGTTTTTTGATGAAAGTTCGTTTTGAACTGATTTTGATATGTATGTTCAAACATAATTAATTTTTCTAGTGATAATGCATTTTGAAAAATTTATAGAACATGTTAATATGCCAAGATATATATATACAGAATTTATAGGTTGATTTTTATACTTGTTCTTAACCTGTATGTTTAAAATGCCCTAGGAAACCGTGCTATGAAAGTCACACAAGCCGATAAAAAAGGGCCAATTTTACCCATTGGCATTTTTATTTTTATTTTCCATATAATTGTTGAATTTTACATTATATTGTCTTCTATATACCTTCATATACTGTAAAAATAAATATGATTTAAAAAGTAAAAAGTAATATACTTTTTCAAGAATATTATTTATTGTAACATGTAATTTGAGAAGTAAATGTATGTTCCAACACATTTACTTTTTTCAATGACAATATATTTTGAAAAAATTCTAAAACATATCTATGTATCAAGAAAAATATCTGTAAAATATATTGGCAGTTTTTCATACTAATACATTCATTAGAATATTTAATTTGAGTCTAAAGAAATGCGGTCTCGTAGACCGCACCTCCCCAATTAAGGGTTAATCAAAAAGCATTTAATCACCCTGTATGTTTCGCATTCAATCTTTTTCTTGAAGGTTCATTCTGATTTGGCAGAAGAGTGGATAACTTAAAATAATAGCAAACGACTTTTTGGTAAATAATAATCTAGCTAGCAAACAATATTCGTGAGAAAATGGAAATACGGAAAACGATTTTAATTTTACAAGAAAGTTACGTTTTACTTTAGCAATGCATAATAATCACAACTTGTAATGTTCTTTCTCTTATAAGGTCTCTTTGCAGCGTGCTCATTAAATGCAAAAAACAACAATCGACTCAGAAAAACTTGCATTGAAAAAAATGATAAATAAAACGCGTTATTGTGTGAGCAAAACTGACAAGCTGACTTATTTTATTCTTCTTCTTTGATTTTCCTGATATGAAATCATTATATTTTCTTTACTAACGGGTTTTTTTTTCGTTATATTTTATATCCAGGCCGAGCGTGATTCCTTGCACGATTTACTTCCTTTTGAATGAATTTAGATAATAAATTCCAGAAAGCTTCTGAATGTTAGAAGCATGCGGTGGAAAAAAAAAGTTAATGCTGATTTATATCACAAGTAATTAGTTCATCAAAAAGAACGCTCCCTGTTTTTTAGGCTTGTAATTCGGCGTGAAAAACGCATGTTACTGATAGCTGAATTATTTCACTAAGCTTCTTACAGAGAATTGTTATAAATCAGAAAGTTTCCATCCTACCTTTAATTCAATTAGGACTGCAGGTTGTAGACTTTCACCCACTCAAAAATGGGGAATGTTAGTTTTTTGCCAATATGTCTATTTGATTTAAGATCTGAGAAGGAAGATTAACTTTTTTCGTACTTGTTTCCTATGTACGGATACTAAAGATTCATTTGACTCATCTTTGATATAAATTCTTTAACTGTTTTGTTTGTTAATTATCTAATTAAAGGAATATAGAATATATGGTTGTTTAGATTCATATAATAGTACGCTTAAGATATTTTAAAATTCCAAATAATTTCTGGATTAAATTACAACGACAATTAATAATTTTAGTATATATTAAAATGTAAAAAATGGACATATATATATGATATACAAAAGCGAAATAATAATTAATATTTTATTTAATGTCATCTTGGAACTTTTTACTGAGAATTTAATAATTGTACTAATCAACTATAGTTAATTTAATTCCATATCTTGAAAGATAATCGTAAATTATTCAATTTTCCTCTAATTTAAAGTTATTGGCAGACCACCCACATTTAAAATAAGAAACCATGTTGAAAGAGTAAGGAAATTCCTATGAGACCCTTTTCTTCAAGGTACATGAATTTAAAGCTGAGGCTAAAAGCGCCGAAATCTGCAATATAGAATCAAATGCAATATAGAATTGTTGTCAAAGTCTTTAATACAGAATGCCACAGATATCATTCTAATTACAATCCATTAAATATATCAAAATGTTGTCCATTCCATCAACTCTCGAATGAGAGTAGAATCCAAGAGAACTGAAGACTGAATGCAAGAGAAATTCAGTCTTCCGTTTGCAATACATCACTGAAATCGACCTTTATCGAAACAGTCATATGTCGAAAAGTTAATAAATTAACAAATTTTGGGTAAATAGAATGTATCCAAAACTGCTAATATGGGCTCTTTTGGATATGAAGATGTCTGTCGATTTTTTTTTATTTATACTGTTAATAAAAGCACTAATTTTTCTCATTTGGCTTTAAAGTTTTATTTCTTGAACCTAACTAAAATAACAGGTTTAAGATGGAAAGAAAATTAAAATCCGAAGCAAAAATGCAATCGTATAAGTTCTTTTTTTTATTATGCTAATTCAGTGATGTATTCCAGACGTAAAACTAAATTTTTATGAACTACAGCACTGATGTGATTTATTGTAAGCTCATTCGAAAACTTATGAAATAGACAAGTGTCTTGATTTGACAGAACTGCATTTGAAGTATTCAATATTAAACATTTTGGCAACAATTCTATTTTTCATTTTGGCAATGTCTCGATCCTTGTAGCCTTACATCCAATATCCTGATGAAACTGTTTCCATCGTATGGGATTTCTTCTATTTTTTAAAAACAAGTGCTTAATGTACGTGTAAGTCTGCTAGAAATTTTTAAATTAATATTTTTCTCGATTAGTAATATATTTATTTCATTCGTCATGCGTTGCAAACGGTAGGGTTTATTACAGTGTTTCATGATCACTATGAGGTATTTTGTCATTGTGTTTTGTGTGGCAGATTAGATCCTATCACTCTGTATAAATATGATAGATCAATATATATTTATATAAAAACTTAAATGTTTTGGAGATTAAGTAGTAGAATTTTTTTTTCAGTTCACATGATCAAATAATATCCACAACTGCTTGCCACGCTGATTATAGCTATTCTGGTCTTCCTCCCTGTATTGCAATTGGGAAATATGGAGATGAAATGCCAGCATAGATATTATCATTTGACCATGTTTCAAATATATAAGTTTGTCCCCAAACTATCTAGTGTATCTTCAAAACGGAAGTTTTGTGTAACTAAGCAAAACCAAGCTTTTTATTACTGCACATTTGGAACATCAGAACATTTAGGAATTTTAAGAAATAAAACTCTAAACATCCCTCCCTCTCTTAAAAGCATTTTTAAGCATTTGACATTTCCGCATTTAGAGCTATTTCAAGCAAACAAAATATTGAAATGTATGTGTCATATACTTCCTGATAGAATCCAAACAGGAGTTATATGACGCAATAGAGTTTATAATTGTAACTGTGGTATTCCAACATACACTTATAGAGGCCCTAAATTACTATTATTAATAATTATTATTATTACGCAATTAAAAGGAACTGCTATGATAAGATTTGTAGTTAAACAACACGTTCTTGTTAGAAAGAAGAATGTAGGATATACGTGGAAAAAAATAAGAAAGAAAGAAGTTATCATATAGCCTTAACCCATTAACCGCTGGTGTTGCGTTAACGCAATGGTCTATATAAATAAATATAAAAAATAACTATTAAACAATTTTTTGAATAAATTAGTTTTGTATTAAAGAATAGCATTGCTAACAAATCAGTGAAAAAATTGACTTAAATAAATTATTTTACACCTAGTAATCGATGTTTTACTTTAAGCATTTTTTTTGTTCATATTTCCAAACTCATTTTTTCTCAGAAAAAATAAAAATTAAAAACAAATTGGGGTTTGGTTGCGAAATACATTAGCCAAGGCCACTCTTTGTAAGTACATTCCACAAAGCAGGTGTTTCTGTGGGGGAGGAGGGAAAAGTAAAAACAGGTGTTGCGTTCGTGCAACGTCAGCGGAAAGGGGGTAGACTGTTATCCTTCTTGAAAGATTTCATTTCAGTACTGTGCGTCTTATTGGTAGCAACTTTTTTATCCTCTGTTGTTTAAAATGCATAGAACAAGATATCTTACGTTAGAAGAAGCTTTGGAAAAAAAATTTGGATCAAAAATTCCGATGACAAAGATGCAGATTGGACCGATATTGTTGTCGTAACTCCAGAAACAGCAGATGCCAGTGATGAAGAAGAAGGTAATGAAAATATTTTAAATAACGATAATGAAGTTTCACCTAGAGATACTGCAGGGGAAGTTGAAGTTCGTATAAAGAAGTTAGATACTCCCAAAAGTTCTGCTAAAAAAAACGGAAAAAGGAAGAATTACGATGGACAAGAAAGGAACCAATTGATAGGCCTTAACCAAAAAATGAAGAAAAAGCTTCAATTGATCGCATTAAACAAATCATAGAAGATAAAACTAGTGCAGATATTTTCAATCTTTTTTTTCAGTATGAAGAAAAAAAAAAATACTTGTTGTTCGGTGGAACGACAACTCTGTTGTGACAATAGGGTCAACGTTTGAAAAAAATTGAACCACTAAAAAATGTTTCTCGATACTCTAAAAATCAGAAGAAGAAAATATTAGTAGCCCAACCTCACTGCATTGAGCAATATAATCAGAGAATAGGTGGTGTAGATTAGTGTGACAATTTTGTTTCCAATTACAGAATTAGGGTCCGTGGCAAAAGATGGTGGTGGCCGATATTTTCAAATTTTATCGATGTTGCACTAACAAATGCTTGGAGAATATCAAGATTTTCTGAAGAAAGAAGAAAAAAGTCACTGTTGGATTTTAGATGAGAGGTTGTGCTTCATCTGTTACAGTTGCCCTTGGATAGTGAGATAAATAAGAAAGGATCAGCTGCAGGACGTCCGAGCAAATCCAGCCTTACAAAACCAATATCCGAAGGACATTTTATTGTTAAGTCTACAGACAGTAGAAGTATTGCTACGTTGCAAGTATTGCCACATCCAAACTATTTATCGCTGCAATATTTGTGAAGTTGCTTTACACCACAATTGTAGTGAAGCATATGATACTTGAAATTTATATCACCTTATTCTTACATAATAAGCTTGTCAGCTACATTTATTTGTTAGTTTTTAATAAATTAAAATTTTCAAAGAAGTGTTTTGACTATTTTACACACTTTAATAAGCTCACAAAAATTTCTAGTTTTTAAAACGTGAAGAAATAGCGACGTAGTGCTCGATGATAACGATCAACATTCGTACTTCTTTTCCGCTGACGTTGCGCCAACGCAACACCCTATATTTTCAAAGGGAAGTGCAGTTTCACTATTTTCACATTAAATTACTATTATAAGTTGTCAAAATAATAACTTGTATTGTTTGCATCGAAAACAAATAATGATTTTGAGTTTTGTCGTTTAATGGGTTAATTGAAAAAGTCCACAAAGGAAGTTTCTGTGGTTAATGAAGGCATTTTATTAGTTAATAATGATAAAATTCCTTCATTCTTGTAGAACCTCCATAATATATGTATAATTTTAAGCAATTGTTTTGGCACTAGATCTGCAAGTTTCTGATGTTGAAATTAATAAGATGAAGGATTTTTGTTACGGGAGTAGGCAGTAACGCAATATCTGGATCACCTTTGTCTCCAAAAACGCAACGATAATGAGATAAAAATCTGAACCTGCTGAGATAAGTCACTAAATAGTCCATGTCCTGGACGAAGAGCTTAAATTATATCTTGAAAGAAGCACGATTAATATTAGCATGGGTTACTAAACGAAAAATTAGATGGCACAAACGAAATCTTTTTGATGTTCGATGAGACTTTCCGCAAGTTTCCATCTATCTTGCAAAACCGGTGTCAGAATTTTGTGTCTTTAAAAACTATATGTGTATAGATATAAATGGACAAATACCATATCACAGTAATTACAATTATTGAGTTTTCATTTCTTAGACTAAATAAAATATTAAAAAATGAAATAAATATAAATAAGGATAAAGATCAATTAAATATGCTTGATAAAATTAATTTAAATTTCATTCTTTTGATACTCTTATTAGCAAATGTTCATATGAGAACAGTAATAAACTATTGCTGTAAAAAATAAATATTTCGTTGAGATTCAACGAAAACTATCTTATTTAACTTATTGTATGTATTTTTTAAAGTATATCTTAAATTTCAAAGGAAAGAAATAAAATATAACTGCTAATTTTGACACCAATCTATTCAGCTTTTCCTCACTTTCTCTTTGCAATAAAAGCAAATTCTGAAAAATTTTTTAATTTCGTTTTCGTTAAAACAACAAAGAATCACTTATAAATAATCACATAACCAAGACATCTTAATCAATTTGTTGTTTATATGTATGCATATATATATATATATTGAAAGAATGCTTTTGCCTTAAAATGAAAGAAACGTTCAATTTTGACGCCAGTCGGTCTTACATTTCCACATCCTCTCTAAGCAGTAAAAGCAAACCCCGAAAATTTCATTAGATTCGATTGTGTAAAAAATAACAAAGAGTCCCCCCAAAAAAACCATAAAATAAGATCCAAAAAGGCATCATAAATTACTCTCCATAAAGGCACCCATGATGATGAGATAATACTCTCTCCCGAAATACCATAAAATTACATGCCATGGATTTATTCATTTTTTTCCCTCACTCGGTCCTTTTTTTTTTTTTTTCTTTCGCCCTCGAAATAACCGGATGCACGGTCTACCTCTAGACCCATAACTTAACGGGAACCACATTAGACCAAGTTCCGAAGGGAAATTGAACTTCCTTCCCTCGTCCCCCGAGATAGGTGCTACGCCATATCTTTTTTAAGCTTATTTATTTATTTTCATAACATTACTGTTGAAGGTTTTTTTAGAGAAACTGCTTGTTCTGATCATCATTTGAGTCTAATTTTATCGATTGTATGAAAGCTGGAAGTTTTAGGATGCTCCTATCAAACTGGAGATTTACTGTTAGAGATGGATTATATATATATATAATCCATCTC
>JAPMOR010036789.1:407049-422421 GCA_026543865.1 Argiope aurantia
ATTTTTGGGAATATATCGCAGCTTTATTGACAATATTTATCCATCGTTAACAGATATTTCATTAATTATCAGGCGTAATGTATTTTTTGGACTATTTCGCAACTTTATTAGCAATATTTATCCATCGTTATTAGATATTTCAGGTTAGTTGTCAGGCAAAATGTATTTTTGTTATTTATTGAATAAAGTTTCATTGCTCAAAAGTTCCTCGCTATCCACTTAACCGTTTTAAAATTCAGTAAATGTTTTTGGAAATATTCCGCAACTTTATTTATAATATTTATCCATCGTTATTAGATATTTCCTGTTACTTTGCAGCAGAATGTGTTTTTATCATTAACTTAATAAATCGCCGTACATTCAACAATTATAATTTTCAATAAAATATTCAAATAAAATAAAATTTCAATAAGTGTTTAAGCGATACATGAAGTATACAGCAATAAGCATGAGTTATAAATTCTACAAAATAGATTTTAATATAGCAGAAATTTTTAGCAAACTGAAAAAAATAAAATGTAAAATTGATAAATACGAAAATAATAATGTGGCTTTAAGAACAAATCATAAACATTATTGTTGTAGAAAAGATTCTTTAAAAGATAATGCAATAAATACCAATACTAAGCCGAAATAACATCCTACATAATAAGAATATGTTTTAATAATAATATCTTATAAAACAGCTGAAAAGAGCCTATTACTAATTGAAAACTTTAAATGAATAAATATTCCAAACTAAATGTTAATATTAAAGAAAAAAAATCATATTTATAATTTGAAGAATGAATATATTTAATGAATCTAGAGATTAAGAATTAGATATTGCGATAGTATCAAATGGATTTTTTTATTCATATATATTTATTTATTTTAAATATTTACTTACTTACTTACTTATTTTTATAAAATCTAAAGATTAGGGAACATTTACTTAGGACAATATCCCCTAATACATTCGGATTTATGTTCTTAATTAAATTCATATATCAATGAACATCTGTCAAGCATTCAGGAATAAATCAAGACTTTGAATTTTATAAAATAACGTATTTATTATTCTTAGTTTCATTTTATGAATCAATGATCTGTTTTTTCATTATCGACTTCTAGTGAATCTAAATAAATCGTTAAATAAATTCTTTCATTGGAGGAAATTTAAGGGAAGTTTATTATGATCAAATATTTAAGATGAAAATCAGTATTGATATTAAAATTAAAAAGTTTCATCTGAAATTCTTTAAATTTCATGGCTTGTTTAGAGATCAAAACATAATCATCACTGATAATTATAAAAAAAATTCGATAGAACAGCAATGTTAAGAAAGAAGAAATACTAATACAACTTAATGATCTCTTAGTCAGATTATTGAGTGAAAAAGTTAATAAAAATTAAGTTCAAAAGATAATATTCTTAATAGGATATCTGGAATTTATCAGAATAATACAATGCCTGCAATATTTTGTCCTGAAAACATTCATATATTTTAACGTAATCTAAAATTACTAATGCTGAATTAATGCATACAAATGCTAAATAACCGTGAAAAAAGTCAAGAATACAAAATAACAAAAAAAATTTAATAACTTTTGATTTTTTTTCCCAAGACAAAACTAATATCCTATATTCAACGAAGCCATAATGCATAAATGGCGGGTATTAAAGTTCGAGAACCGTGAGCAATTATAATTGACTCAGTTCTTGGATTGCAAGATGGAAAATAAAATGCTCATGTTACTTCTAATGTCAGTATAAACCGACTAATGAATCTATTCGATTTCCATGGAATACATCTTTTCGGAGCTTTGTTCAGATAAGGTTTCGTCAGAGCATGATGGCCTGTAAAAACTGGTGTCTTGTTCTTTTCGTTACTTAATTGTTATAGTGGAACCTTTATGGATCGCGTGTAGTGTTTGCGATTACAAATATCTTGACTAATCTGTGTGAGCAAAATTCTGACAAACTATTTGACAATTTTTCTTATTAATCCTGAATGATTCAAGTATACATATAAAATAGTATACCTAATATATAAACGTGGCTCTAATATTTAAGTAGCTCTAATAGATAATACATAAAATAGCTCTAATATATAAAAAATAATTCTAATACATAATATATATAGCAAGTAATACATAAAAATAACACTTTCAATCATAAGATATTTCTCTAGGGTCATGCTTATTTCCAATAGACTCAACAGAAGAAACCACAGGATGTTCTTGAATGAGGTTTGCGCATTATATCCGGGATAAAATTCCCATGACATGTCGTCCTGTTCTCCATGTTACTCCGATATTACAACCTCCAAAGGTGATAAGGTATTTTTTTCAATTGTATAAGAAGGTATAAAAATAACTTATCTATTAAATTTGACTTCACTGAAAAATACTAAATAGATTTTCTTAATCTTGTTCTACTAAATCGACCAATATCAAAGCAAGCAATCTATCATTTTGAAACACGTAACATTAAAATAAGAGACAAATAATATTTTAAAAAATTATGTGCTGAAATAAAATTACAAGAAGTTGAAATTCCTGGAAATTAATAAGATACAAATTAAATACGTTTCCATTTGATCGTACCGAACCTTGTTCCAATTAAAACATTAGGAACAAACAGTTCTAGAGAAACCTGAGTTTAAAATTATCGGTTTCTTTGCCGAGTCTCTCAGTTAAAATCAATTTTTTATCTGACACACAGGTTCATAATTGTGACATGCCATCTTATTATGCCTATTAGTTGCTTTCAGTCTTGCTGCTTCGATGTTAACAAAGCTGAATCGGCTGTGCCTCGGGTTGCGCGAGGGGAAACTACTAGTTTTACCTTTGCTTTTCTATTACGTGACAAGAATAACTCGTGCTATGTTTAAAGATTCGGTTAAAAAAAACATATTCAGATCTGAAGAAAAGAAAGAGATTAAATGTTAGGAGGTCCCGATTCGAATATTTCACGGTACCGATTCAAACTTTTGCACCGAACTCGAATAAAGGAAGGGCATAAAATTAACTGCTTCATTAAATCATCGCAATAATTTACGCTATCATAAATGAGCAAAAAAGGCTTCATTAGCTTCAGTCAGAATAAACAACAAAGCAGAAAGGGTTCATTATATCTCTATTTTATTTTATTGGTTAGAAGAAAAAATAAAAAAAAATCATATAAGTGATCCTGCAGGGAGAATTTAATAAAGACTGCATTTATTCCGGTGTACGTGACAAATATTTATTGCTATACGTGAATCAACCAAAGAACGAATGTATATTAAGTGCTCATGTGTTGAGAAATATTGTTCTTAATAAGTGTTCCTTGTTCTTTTTTCATTTCTTATTGAAGCTTTATAATCAAAAGCTTTAAATATACAAGATACTCAGAAAGATTAGCAAATTTCAAAGGTTAATCAAGCGAACTGAAATGATTTTACAATAGAAAGTGATGCTGTAGATGTAAAATGTTACCACTACAAGAGCTCTTTGTCAAAGAAATGTAGTACATTATACATATTGTAAAACATAGGTTTAATGGAGCACATATTTAATATAGCAAACTAATATACAAATAAAGACACGATGGCTGTACTATAGCATACTATTATGAAGAATAGCCGTAAATGAATCTATTCAAATTGTTCTGCTGTTAATGCTATTATGATGATACTAGTATGAATAGCAGAAATACAAATCGTGTCAAGATAGATAATTCAATTAGGTCACAATGAAACAAACCTTTAGTAATCAGCATAATTGTTGAAAATATTTGTCATTTAAAACTTGCAAACTTCACAAGTTGTTATTCATATAACTAACTATCTTATTAAGGAATTATTTTGGTAAATTGGTGTTGCATATTTTGTTTAGAATATAAAATTCGCTTATTTGATTCATTGATAAAGGGCTCCTTGAAGCGGTAGCCCTTTGCATTTTTGACTTCATATTCCCTTTCAAATAACATTTGGGCGGCTCGTCCCTTGCAGGACCCATAACATCCCCCATAGCATTACTTTCACATTTTTTCTATATGCTTATTTTATTCTTAAAATTTGCACATAGTTAGGACACGCTATAAATTTAGTGTATATACGGGGTCATTTCGTATCAGCAGAAATCAAGAATTCAATTCGTCATTAATGCATCACGCTTGTGTTTGTTTCATAAATTATATTAGTTAAATATTTTGCATAGTAACAGAAATTTTCAGGATTCCTTAAATAATTTTAAAATGTAAGAATGAATTTATATTAATTATATTTGAATTACAGCAATAAAGCAAATAATATCAATTGTCAATTACTATAAAATAATTTTAACAAGGTTAATTTTCATTAATATTTACGACTTTAAAAATGCAGGAAGTATGGTGATGCCACTATACAACCGAAATTAAAGCTCTTTTATTTTTAGAAAAGAGCATAATAACAACATTGATAACAACTGAAGGGCATTAATAATGGCTTTAAGAGTATATAATGTCAGCAAAAAAAACCGGTTTAATGTTACCAAGAAAATAAGTAATATAGTGTTTGATTTCTACAATTGTTAGATAGGCTAGACTGATTATTTTCTGGGCATGACTTTGCTGCGAAAATATTCTGTATTTTAAATAGCTGTGCAATGCTGTCCTCATTTTGTAAAATTCATTCAAAATATGTCAGTCAGAATTATCTAAATAGTCCTTTTAATCTTGCCTAGACGTAAAAAAAAAATGGAAAAACAATATAAAAATTACTCAGTTTTAAAAAAATCACGTAGTCGAAATAAAGAAAATTAAATTATCTTTAAAAAAATTCTCGAACGTGCTTTCATTATCAATTATATATTTCAAAATAGCATAAACATCTGAAAAGAAGAAAAAATAACTAACAGCCATATAATTCATCCATATAACTCAAAATCAAGATGGATGACGCGCATTCCACCCACTTCAACACTTTTAACAATTAACTAATGAGATTCTGAAGAAAAACAAGTAGTGAATGCCAACTGACAGCAGGAAATGAGCGCATAATGACTCTCACTTCACGTGCCACAATTCCCACGATGCATGCATGAGCTTTACCAGAATGCATGCTTTCTGCCATCCTTCCGCAAATCGTGACAACCCACAAAATACAACTTTCTCTATTCGATACATCACGCTCGGGGTTCAAGTGCCAACTCATAAAGATGCCATTAAATGCGAAGACAAACCAGTAATATACTATCTATCAAACCGTATTTACCGCATGTCACGACATCCAGGCTGGCAAGCCGTCATTTTCGTCCTTGCCATCCTAGCCTCTGCCGCCACAGAAACAATTCAGGTAGCTCTCACATCCCCCGTGATTAACCCTTTCTTTTTTGGCAGGACCCCCTTTTTTTCACACGACTTGGATGGGGTCAGTCTCGTGAGTAGAGGGTCAGGACTCGTTGGGTCATAAAACACCGTCTGCAGCACTATTAGACCTCCTTCGGTGTCCAAACAACAGTAATCTGCAAGTCAACATCATCATTACGTTTCGTCGTCTCGCGGGTTTTTCTTTTTTCGGTAAAACCCTTCATTGATTAACGATCGATTTCTTTTTTTAGTGGTTTTACAATTAACAAGGCGGTGTCTGATGGAGAGACTATTACATATTCATTAGGAAGTTTCCTTTGTAAATATTTAAAATGTTTTTGGTGTTGCATTTTACACTTTGGAGTCTCAAGGAGTGGTTTAAATTGATTGTCATTCTTGGCAAGTAAAATTAAAGAAATTTATCACTTTATTTAGGCAATTTTTATTTATATTTTACGGTATTTATGTAGAACATCACTCTGAAAATGTAAATTTTCCCAATTACATTATCGATTTATTTATTTTTTGTTCTATTTAAGGACACAGGTGATTTTGAAGATAAATAACTCAACTCCGATTATTGGAGGAAAAAAAATAGCAACAAATATTTCGAAGAGTCGGATTTCTATCCAAACAATCTTTAGGAAAAGTTTTCAGCTTGCTTAGGAAAGTCAATCGAAACATGATGGAATAAAATAACAACATAAAAAAAATCCCTTATAGTTTCATACTAAAATAATCTTTTTTTATGCTATATTTATTCAAGGAAGTAGATTTTGGGGACATGTTTATTTTTTAGAAATCTTTCCATCCTCATATGAGGGTTATGAATATGCTATTTTTAATTTTAGTTCAAAGCTAGAAAATTTAAAATTACTAAAATTTAAATCCGGGATTGTTTGAATTATTTCATTCAAAAATTAGGTGCACAAATTTCTTTTAATTTTCAAAGATATAGAAGTTGTATCAATAAATTCCAAGCAAAGTATAAATTCTTAAAAATAAATTTTATATTAATCTTACGAATAATTTTTATTCTTGTGTTCCTCTTCAAAGAATCAAATATGTTGCTTTTAAGAACATCTAGTAACATATTTTGAACAATTCTTAAATTTTTAAAGCAAAATCTTGTATTTTTATATAAAAAAAATCTTTATGACGAATGCTAAGAATCCAGAAAACCATTTTCTAAATAATTAGGAAATGTCATATTTAAACTAGATTCAGCTGCATTTATCAGAATAAAATATCATTAAGGAACTAGATTCTATAATTAATAGCTGAAAATTCTGTAAAATTTATTTTTAATCACACACAATCATCGAAATCTTTAAAATCGGAAAATAATTAAAAATGCAAGATTTTATTTGAGCAATAATTTAACAAATTGGCTTGGGAAGTTTCATTAAATTTGTATGTATTAAAGAAAATTCTTCTGTATCTGAAGAACGGTCCATTTTTATGGATAAAATAAATCATAATTATTTTCATAATCGACCTCGCTAAATCTAGAATATAAAAAAAGACATTAAGAACAATTTATCTATGGCGTTGATGCAATCAATATATTTGCTACGTTTACATCTAAAAAAATTATCATTTTCATTATATAAAGACTGTTTGTAATTGTAATTCTAAATTAAGAGCTGTAAAGCATGTAAAATATTCCTTATCGTATTTTTAAATTTATTGAAATAGAGAAAAAAAGTTTACGGAAGTAAAATTATTATCAATAAAAAGTTTCTTTTTTTATTTTAGAAAGGCGAAAAAATATTTTTTGAACAATAATAAACTTCGAAGTTTTTGGAAAAAAGAGTTAAAATTTTGAAAAACTCTTTGTTTGGAAGTACCTTTTTTTTTCTTTTCTTTTTTCCAAAAAGTAATTATATCGAATTTTTACCGTATTTGACGATCCGCCCCAAAAATATATTTGCATGATTTTCCTTTCACAGGTTAATATTTACAAATAGCGTTCATTTAATAAACATTTTCATATTGAAAAAATTGCTCACAAATTGTAAAATCTTTCTTAAATATTTATTAAAAAAAAACAAGCTGAAATTAAAGATATATAGTGAAACACATGTGAGAAAAGGTTATTTGATTGACAAAAGGAATTCCCCAAAAAGTTATTATAAATACAAAATTTATATAAATACAATTGCTTTATGAAATTTTTAAATTCTTTTTAAAATTTGTCTCTGAAAGCAAGATAGTTCCAAAGTATTTGCCTAGTTATACATATTCAAATGTTTAGATATCAATAAAAAATCATAATGTAAAGAGCAAATTAAAGATCAAAGTCAAAAGACGTCAATGAAACTTATTGATTTATAACTAATCAGTAGATCGGTAAAATTATCGATTTTTTCCAAATCTGTAAATTGAAAAACATTGTTTTTTGAGCATTAGCAGTAAATAATTTCATTGATAATGGGACTATCTGTGCATATAAATTGAAACTTTTTAAATAAAAAAATTATCTATTTTAATCCATATATTTTATACCTCACACGAATACTGAGTCATTTTGGATGGGGGGAAATGTTGACTATTTTCTATGGGAGCATATTTTTTATTTAGACGAAATAAAAAAAATATATATATAAATGCATGATACAATATATGTTTAAAA
This sequence comes from Argiope aurantia, assembly GCA_026543865.1. Classification (NCBI taxonomy): domain Eukaryota; kingdom Metazoa; phylum Arthropoda; class Arachnida; order Araneae; family Araneidae; genus Argiope; species Argiope aurantia. The sequence continues at coordinate 415,002 of JAPMOR010036789.1, forward strand.
ATTACTTTATGTTAGTTTTTCTTATGAAAAATAATATAACATTTTATGTTAAAATAAGTAGATCGTGTTAATAATTGATCTACATTGCGTAGATTTCATGCTTTCAGCACCATAATAGGAAATATAGAAACCAATATATGTGGGAGACAATATGCTTGTACTATCTTAGATTAAATCTCCACAAACATAGAAATCTTACAACCTATTTCCCAATACATCTTTTCCAATCTAATGTAAATTCACGACTTCATAATCATATACTTTCAAAGAATTTAATTTAAACGAATAAAAAATGGTATTTCATGAGAAAAAAAATTTTTTTTTCTTCCAAAAACACCAAACCGATCAAACTCCATCAACTTATATGGAAGATACTGCTCAAAAACCAATACGAAACAACATTGATAAATGACCGCCAATCAAATCGTGACCACATCAGCTCACAAAGGTAGACGCTAACGTTCTCTCTTTTGGCCGAATAACAAGGTGCTTACCTGCTTTACATAACTCATAAGCAAATAATGGCTCTTGCCTTCGAATTTAGCAATAACTTTATTATTTTATGACCCGCTATGCTCTCTACAAGTGCATGCTCACGAAAATAAAAAGGACGATTTATGCTAACTTCTGGAAGTACAGATTCTTTATGATTAAGGGATATTTACCGATGGCATTCAGAGGCAAATATAATCGCTCTTGTAAATGAGCCTCATATATATATATTTTTCCCTAACTCTTATCAAGCGAACAAAAGAGAAGAAAAAAAAATCTAATTCGGATCCCAACACGAAGTGTACATTTTAGATTCCCGAGCAAAGACCTACATCACCGAACGAAAACCTTTTGCATCACGGTAGCACGTCTTACATGGCGAGTTCATCACGATTTCCATTGCAGTGTTGTACCGGCCATTTTTCATTCTGTCTTGCGCGTTTGCTCTCTGCTCCCGAAGAAACCCCTTTTGCGCCTTTTTGCTCTCGGTTTCAATTGAAAGAGCGGAGGATTGTTTTCATCCTTCAAAACAAAACTTTTGTAACTGTAAAATAGCGGCAACACATGAGCCTGGAAACGAGTAGAGCTGCGAAAGATATTCAAAAACGTGACATTTAAAACAACTAAATGACTAGACCTACTGAATTAGCTAGAAGAGTGCCAAAATTTGAGTCAGTCTGGATTAGTCTAATATAATCAGTCTGGATTAAAAAGGTGCCTCTTATGTGACTCAATTCTAAATTTATAGTCCGAATTTTATCCCAATTATGTTTATCAGGGTATAATTTATATTCATGAAATACATAGAAAGAAAGTGTAGCGAGATATTATGCATATGTAAAACTTACTTTAAAGAAACAAGCATATTGTTCTTTAATAATTTTTATTCTTCCTGACTTAACGAAATAATCCCAATATTTATCTTTCTTCAAGATTTCCTTTTAACAATAAAGACGAGCACAGCGTAGAGCACTGAAAAGGAAGATAAAATGCAGAAAAAAAATAAGGGCTTTGAAAAAATATTTTGAATGTATATGCAACAAATTCCCGAGTGTCCTGTTAGCAATTATCCGACTTCCACACTTCCAGGCTTAGTTTTTTTTTTTTTTTTTTTTTTTTGTCATACTTAAATAGTTTGTCATAGTTTTTGTCAACGGAAGACAAGGCGTTGATTGTATTAGAAACATTGCCAAGGTAACGTCTACTGCTGCAATCCACTTACATGTCGTGTGCAAAATATAAGTTGAGTTGTGACAGGAAAAGAGCAGCGTTCAGCTCGTTGTTCATTATTTTGTCAGTGTGTAACAACCTCATTTGTTGAGACTGCTCCTGATTATAATTGCACAGTACTTACAAATTCGTGAATTGTTCTTGGGGTATATTTAATGGGTTTTTTAAGTGAACCACAGAGAAGATTTTAAAATGGTTGATAGCAGAAAAAAAATTGTAGTGACTATGGAGAAGAAATAACGCACTATACAGGTACTAGACTCGGGTGTAACAGCAAAAATCGGCAACTGCTTCTATGATTCGCCAGGCCGCATTCACATTATACTAGGCTTGAGATAAATGGAGGGCTTAATACTCAATAAGAAGTAAAAAATACGTATTATAGCAGTGAGTTTTGCTATAAAAATTTGGTCTTCTGGTATTGGTGGGCAAAGAAACAAGTTCATAGAACTCCAACCTATCCAGCTTTTTTATTAGTCAGTCTACCCTTCCGCTGCATTATGCCGAATACTCGGGAGTGTACTTTAGTTTCAGAAAGGAATTTACCAATACAGCGTTTTGATTTTTCTGAGGGGAAAATAGTCCACGCAACTCAGAATTTAAAGCTGCAATGAACCCTGATTTCGAGGAATTAGGAAATTATTTCTGAGACGAAGAATATTTATAAAAAATTACATATGTATGTAAACATAATTTTTGAAGCAGAGTCGTGGCGAAGACAGAAAATAAACTTTGAATTCTTAACTTCGTTTCATTTCCATCACGGAAGGCATGGTTTTTTGTGCAAGCAGAAGCGACGAGGACAGCACAGGACGACACAATATGAAATGAAGAAAAGCTAATGAAAATTTTATCCCTGTGAATATAGACTGCGAGACTTTGGTAGGGATTTTCTACGTGTCGGTTCCAAGCAAGGGAATCATAGGGATTTTTTGAATAATTTATTTAGGCCATGAATTTTTTTATCCCTTCAGAGCATGGGAACCGCTGACAAAAGCATTTTTACAGAGCTTTCTGTTGCATTAATTAAATAGAAAAAGTGGAACGGGATCAGGAGATAAGAGAATATTTTAGAATAAAGTTAATATGTACTGAATTGAGTTAAAAATTAAGAAATTAATTAAGTTTAAATTAGATTTTAAAATATCATTACATGTACGAATATAAAATAATATATCAATAAAAGAAAAATACAAATCAGAATATAACGACAAAATAGAAATAAAAAATAAAATCAAAATCGAAAGTAAACTGAAGAATGAATACTAGTACATAAAGTATATAAATAAAAGAGGGACATAAAACGTATGTGAAAGAGATGCGCAAAACATTGTAGTTCAAGGAATCCTTTGGAAATAAATCGTAAATCCACAGTAAAGACGTATAAAAAATGCTATATAGACTATGAAAAAAAGCAATGATGGATGCATTAATTTCTCATCACAGGATGCAATTAATCTGAATTACAAAAGGAATTAAAGCAATAGTTAAAACATCATCAATCATCTAAATGGAAAGATACTACCTTAACCCCTAAAATTATTATAGACCAATGAGGGAAAATGGAAAAGCGATGCAAACTTGAGATGCAGTATAAACCATTTTAAAAGAAAGATCAAGAAAAATAATATATATATATATATATATATATTCTTTAAATCCCATTAAAAAATATGAAATTTAAAGAAAATGCATATTGCAAAGGGAAAATAATAGTCAGAGCATACAATTTTTTTTCTATACTGACGAAATACTGGACATTTAAGGTGTATCAAGTTACGAATCTTTGGCACGTGTTTATAAGTGTTGTCAGCTGAAAACAAAGAAATTTTGTGCGCATGCGATGAAAATACCTACAGAAGAATATTGAAATGTAAGAATGTAACATGAAAAGAGGTTAAAATGAAAAGACATTAAATAAAAGGTATGTAAAAAATATGAAAAAAAATTGTTACTTCAGATTTTTTTATTCTTTTTAAATGAAAGATGGCTGGAAAATTTTTTTAAGTAAAAGTATTATTATTTGGGACATTTAAATTAGTTTTACCCGTTTTGATAAATATTTTGATTCAAAGAGTTGATATCTTCTAGGTTGAATGTAATCAGATCGTCAATGTATCTGAAGGCTGAGAAATTTATTGTCTCATCTTTACTTAAATCTTAGTTTTTAAAATTTGGTATTTGCTTTTAACATTTGGTATTACGCATTGAAAAAAGAGCACATTATTATAACAAATGTAAAAAAAGAAGAGAAAAATAAGAAAAATTCTAATAAAATGCTTATTTAAGTTTCATAATATTTTACTTCCTTAATTTTTAAAAAAGATTATTTTTACTATTTTTTCTCAACAATTGATATTATGCATTTGATAAATCAACTCTAAGACGACAAATACAAATGAATCAACCCAAAGAAAGGCCGATCAAATAATAACAAAATGATAATTTATACATCTCATAATGTTTCCCTTTTTGTTGAATAATAGTTTTGTATTCTTAAATATTTTTTATTCATCTGTTTAATTATTTTTCAGAATTGAGCTCTATATATTCTACCTTGAAGACTGATTTGCATTTCTAAATTTCAGAGAAATTCCGATTTATGTTCAGAAAATGTGATTATTCTATAATAACCCATAAGTTTTGCAATAACTGTTATTTTTTAAATTTTACTGCATTTTTACAATTTTAAAAGAGTATAATTTAAGTTTTGTTTAATTCTGTTCTCAATTAATATAGATGCTCATATTTTAAAATGAGCCCCAAAAATATTTTTCTTACTTACTAATTAGAAGAGAAAGTATTGTAATCATTAACAGATTTGAACTCGAAATGTTGACGAATCTACACGTTATAGACCTCTCTGAGTCCTGAAAACTCATTTTTAGTATTAGTGTGTCTATCAGTCTGTGAACACGCTACTTCAAAAACACTTTCATTTTGACGCATGAAATTCAGTGCTTAATTTCAACATCACATTTATAGATTTTCGTCGATACTTGGACAAACCATTTAGAAGAAGTCTATCTGTCTGTCTGTGCGATTATAAGCCAACACGACAACAATAAAACGAAGAGAACTAGATAGATTTAGAAGAAGTCTATCTGTCTGTCTGTGCGATTATAAGCCAACAAAAATCTTACCCTAATAAGCTCTTTTATAATTGTTGCTTCCCAATTGCATGCAATTACTAATACACAAGTGCATTTATTAGTGAATATGCAAGAAATTTTCATGGAGATCATTCCCGCATAATTTTTCCGATCAACGGAAACTAAAATATGAATCAAACTACAGTCGTAGACACAAGAATGTATAACAAATTTCATATATTTAAATCATTGCGTTTTTGAGCTACCTCGTTTACATTCTGCTTGAAGAACAATTATATTTCCGTAAATCATTGATTTGTAGTAAAATAAATGCAAAAACGATGTATCGTATCTCCAAGTTATAAACTGAGATTAGTTTCGAGTATCAAGTTGAAATCTGACTACTGATTACGGTAGTCAGATCCAATTTGGTACCTAGTAATAGATCCAGAAGGGTACCAAAACTGTAAGTGCCGTATTTTCTAAAACTGAATATTATTTTCCTACTTTACTTAAATAGTGATTAAATTGCTCATATGCAAAATTATTTTATCAAAGCATTATTTTAACGAAACTTGTCGGAAATTGTACACCCTCTCTGAAATTGCTTTCTTGATTCTTACAGCTTATAACTTTAAAAACGATCACAAATAAAGAAAAATCTCATTACCTTGGATGTACAAACGAAAGAAATTATTATTGCTTGTAAAACAAAGAAAAAAAAATTGTTTGCATATTGATAATATAATTTGATTCATTAGTTGCATCAAGGGATTAAACCCTCGCACGTCATAATCAAGCCATACTAAACTAGTAATCTTTATTACATCCATATAAGAAAATAGGCTCATATACAAAATACGAAAACGCGTAAACAGTTTTAATTACGTTAATAAACCACGAAAATAGGTTAAGAGGTAAAAAGGTAACAAAGAATTACTGTCAAAACAATTTCTGGAGCTTGTTCAGCATCGTAAAGCACGCTAGATTGTTATTCTCAAATCTTTTGTAGTAAAGTATTCGCTATAGAAACTCAAAACACTAATAAAAGGAGTTGATCGTGGTATTTTTTATCGAAAAACATAAATCGAGCCCTATAATATTAAAAAGTGTTAACACTTCCGTTGAAAGATAAAAAAGATCCATTCATAATCAATGATTAAAACGTAACGCGTTTTGACTTGTACCGAAAATCAAAGCTTCTATTAAAAATTATCTAAATCGATATTAAATGACTGTTTACACATTCCTCAAAGAATAGAATTGGTGGTCGATAAACAAGCATTGATTTCTGTATTAAATAGAATGGATGTAAAGACTGAAATATAGCGCTTGAAGCACTTTATCTGACCGTTTAATTCCATTAATGGAGATTTTGCTTTGAATTAAATAATAAGTAAACGCACCCATAAGTAATGGTTGGAAATCAGCAATAAATCTCAATGAGATCTTCTACACTCGACTGGTATGATAATTGTGCTTCGCACCCAGTCATAATATTGGGGTTCTGTTTTGAAATCATCTCGTCTGCGAGATAATAATCTGATTGCGAATACATCGACACCTTATTAAGGGACTATATAGTGATAAATTTTCCATCCACTTGCGAAAGAGAAATATTTCAAATCAATAATCGTGTTGTTTTGAATGTAAAGGACATCGAATATATTAATAGAAAACATTCAGTTTAGGAATTATTTTGATAAATATTACGTTATGTGCTTTCTAATGCTGTTATGATTTAATTCAATGGATGTAGTATCAATATTTCATACAACTCCCCAGTGGAATGTTAGATCTCTTTGTGTTGCTCTTTAGTGATTTAAATTTCTCCTCGAAGTAATAAGGGACCATACATACTATGGCATAATTTGTGAGATTTGAAGGTGCAGTTCTATTAGATGCTACAAAGAAGTATTTATCATTCTAAAGATATGTTAAAGGTCATCCTTTCATGCTAGTTACCACGAAATTAATATTCAGAAATGATTTACAGAATTACTAAGAAGACTTTATGTTAAGTTAGAATATATGCTTATTGAATATTTATCAAATGATTTATTTCTTCAAAGAATTTGTCTACTGACTTGTGCTTTAAAAATATAAAGAGTACAACCGAAATTATAATTTTCAAATATCCATCTGTTTATATAAATTTTAATACGTATTTTAAGTTCTCTTAAAACTCCTTGACGCAAGTCCAAATTCTTTCTACAAATGTTAGTAAGTTCATATTATTATTTTGTATAGAAATTTTTTATTTAAAATATCTTAGCTTATGGAAACAAAAGTGAAGAAATATGTGATTATATTAAATGTTAAGATCAAATATGTCAAAGAATTAATTAGAGTATGTTGAAAGAATTTGCTTTGATATGATTCACTTTTAATAATATGATCTAATTTTCTTTATTTTAGATTATCTTTCATCATTGATGGTTGATATTAAAATTTACATCTAAATTTTCGTATAGTTTGTTTTAAAATTTAATTTGTGCAAAAAGTTTTAGGAGTTTCTGAGAAATTTATTTACAATTTATTATTTTGAGAAATTCCAAACAATCAGTTATATTAAAAAAATATAAGACTTGAGGCATTGTGTAAAA
>JAPMOR010036789.1:422821-436387 GCA_026543865.1 Argiope aurantia
CTCCAAATTAAGCAATAGCAAAGTGAAATTTAAGTAACGAAGAAAGTAAGCAATTATAATAATAATAAAAAACTGAAAAACGCATTCACGGAAGGGGAATCAAAGGTTATAGAAATATTTTAAAATGACCTCTTTTGCAAGTCACCGAACATAATTTTAATCGCAAATATCTTTACCAATTTTACGAAAACTCCATGAAATTTATTCCTGCTTTTTATCGTGCTGTGGCGTACATTTTTCTAATTATCGTTTTGGCCTATCTCCTTTTTTTAAAGTTATTTTTTGTAATTTTCTTACTTCACCACAAGAGACGCTGCACCTTGTTTCAATCAATTCTGCATTGTTATTTTACTATAAGTAAACGTCAGTTTCTTGCTATGCAAAACACCGTTTGGAATTTTAAGGACTTAAAAGTACCTTATAGATTACCTTTGAATATATCTTGAGTTTTAGTCAATACTAAATAGTGTTCAGATATCTCTAAATAGACGGAATAGTCCAATTTTTGACTATTTTTTTTTCAGGTTTACTTTTCTTTTGATATTTAGAGGACTCCAGAAAACACCTTATCACTTTATGTAACGCAGTTAGGCTATAACTAATCATGTTCTTCCAAATATTTAGCAATTAGCTGGCTACATTAAAATTTTGACACCTTTGAAAGTCAGTTCTAAATTCGAAATTGAAATTGAGATTAAAAAATAAATATTTCGTTTCTATACTAATTTTCGTTTCTAATTATTTATACTAATTAATTTCCTTATAATACTAATGTTTGTAAAACGATGATAAAGAATTACAGTCTTTCATAAACTTTAAGAAGCAGTCTTGTGTAATTTCCTATCGTCATACCGTAAAACTTCATTTGACATAAAATGCTTTCTCTCGATTCCAGCAATAGTCATATATGTAGATAGACGTTCAGAACTAAATGTTATAATTTTCCTGGTTTATCTTATATGATACTATTATTAATTTTTTTCTAATTTTGTTTATCTACAATAAAAAATTATGTATTTGTGCTTTAATTTTAATTAATACCATTAAGTACCATTTATTTAATTGTGGACTGCAAAACAAAAAACCCAACTAACACATCGATGCATGTTGAAATTTCTACAAATGGCTTCACAGAGCATGAACATATAAGTCCCAAAAATTAGTATTAAATCTACTAAAATACTTGAGGTTATTTTGGAACCGTATTAAGATTCTACTGTATAGCAAAAATTTCCTTAAAAATCTTCCACAAAATTCATTAAAATGTAGAAATTTTAAAAATAATAGACTTCATTCGAAACCAAAATTACAAGAGCATCGAATGTTTATTTTCATACTATATTGGAACATCTATTTATCTTGTTAAGGATTAGGCAAATAATGAGCAAGTCATAATTAGTAAGGAGTGACAAACATTTCAAAAAAATCTGCTCCGAAATTCAATCACTTATATAACTTTTCAAAAGATCACAGAGTTCTTAAAAAATAAACATTGAACATCGTTATTGCTTTTTATTAAAATATTTATTTTCATTTTTTTCAAGATGCTAAATATCTTTTTAAAGCTCCATTAACTGCAATTGATCAAATATGAGAAACATTTCTCTAAAATTCTCTTTTATGATTCATTAGCATGTAAAATTTTATCATAAAAATATTGACTTCATAAAAACAAACACTGAAACAACCTTGAATGCTTGTTCTTATATTCTAATCAAACATATACTTTCCTTTTTACAAATTATGTAAACGATATTCTAATCATAATTGATCAAGTAAGATAAAAATTTTACTAAAATTCTTCAGAAATTTCATTAAGTTGTACGATTTTCTCAGAAAAATACAAACTTCCTTAAAAACAAATATTAAAACAGCCTTGAATATTTGTTCTCGTGTTCTATTCAAACAGTTATTTTCATTTTTTTAAGGATTATGCAAATGCATGTTACAAATGTTTTAGAGAGAATAATGTGTGAAAATTCCAACAAATAGGTTACTCAGTTGTTTTTACATTTGACCCCAACAATCCCTCAACAGGATTCGCGAACAATGGAAGCACGAGCCATCTGAACCCGTTTCTCTCTTTTTATGTTCGCATTTCTTCCCATTTACTGCAGAAGAAGATAGCTGTTCGTGGTTATGCGTGGGCGATTCGAAGCGTGACTAAACGCGAGTGCTACCGTGCATGAGCTATTTTCTGTTTATCTTACAGATTGGAACTTTTCTTGATACGAAAGTGAAAATAGAAATTGCCCGCATTTCGCCTAGTGATGTTTTTTTTTGTAGTAGCACGCGCCGCAGTCTTATTATTAAGGTGGTTACGTCGTTTTGAAGAAATCTATGTTTTGCCAAAACGAATAAACAGTGAAGTCAGGGCTCCGAATTTTATCCTTTTTTCCATACGGTAGATGAAAACAAATTCAATCTTCCAAACATTTACCACCATAGTTTTCATTAATTTACAAAATTCTGACCTTCTGAAAAACTTTTTATTAGATTGGAGCTATCCATCCGACATATTACCGGTAAAATAACCTGCATTAAAGAAGTTAGGGGCACAAGTTGGATGTACAATCTGTCTGACAGTGAGTGCAATTCTCAATTCTATCTTATTTAGAACTCGGTTCAATAATAATTCTATCCGGTTAATAATAACCTACTAATTATTAACCTAACCCGATTAATAATAATTGAGCGGGGCTACTCAGCCCAGCCAAATTAAGGCATTCCGATTAAATTTGAAGGACCGGACTGCCGCGACAGCATAAAGGCCATCACCGGACGCGGTACATATATATATATATATATATATATATATAAACGGGAGAACACTAAAAGAAAAGTACAAAAGCAGGCGATTAATAATTTCAGCCAGGAACATGCTGACCGATTTGGACACCTGTTAATATCAGAAAAGAAAAAGGGATATCATCTTGTCGATGGCTCTTTATAACAGTACTGTTCTAGTCTGTTATGCATTACTAGACCGGTTACTTCACTGCTATCTTGAGTTATCTATGAACACTAAAAGAAAAGTTTAAAAGTAGACAGCAATTATTGTCAGAAGCAGTGAGTATTTAAACACGATAATTCATTAACTCAAACGCTCTAGACGGAATTTAAATAATCAAAATGCAGCAGGTGATCCCTTTTTACGTTATCATAGAATACCACTTACTTACTCTACTAAGAAGACACCAGTTTCTGTGAAAAACTCATGCATGTAACTCATTGTCCTATAGCAATGAAAGAAAAATTACGCACTCAGCAACGACCTACAAGCACTCCTTCCACTAAAATTGTATATCTATATAAATTTTGGACCAAATGCGAGTAAAAGAATGTGTATTATTCCTATATAAACCTGATTTTATTTTTCCTTCTTTGATATTTATGGTATGGTATGGTATCCTTTAGCAATCCATATCTAAAAGGATTATTTTAACAAGAGGATTGCTATTCATGTTAAATGGAAATGAATGCTATTAAAATTACTTGTATCGTTTTCGCTCATGTGAAAAGAATAGATCAAATGCATTTGTATTTACGACTTTCTTTCCGAATAGTTTGGTACATCATCCATAAAAAAATATCCATCATCGCAGATATAGAGGCTGATTTTTATGCTTTGTTTATGATAATAAAACTCTATCTTTACTGATAATAAAGACTATAACCTGTGCCTGTATTTCTGTGCTTGCGAGTGTCGATGCTCTCTACATATCTGACTATTTGATTCACAGCTACCAAATTTGGCGTATATATGCCTTGGTGAGTTGGAATGTGCATCTTGGAGCAATTTCTTATATTTAATTAATTAAACATTAAATTGGAGTTTTGCATGTTTCCGCGATAATTTCCGAAAATATTACCGAACAAAAATAAACTTTATACTATTTCACAATCTAAATTGATTTCTTTTTAAATTATATTATTTTAATAGTCACACAAATTTCCCGAATTTCGGAAATTTTTTAAAATTGTTATAATACCAAATTTTCAAAAACAGATTACTTTGCTTTCCAGAAATCCAAACTATTTTCATTGCTACATTAAATATTTAATCGTGTGATTTTCTTCCATTATTGGAAGCTAAGAAAGAATGGTTCTGTTTAGTATCTATATAGACGAATAAAAAAATTTAATTAATTCCCACGAAAATTAAAAAAAAATAGATGAGCCGCACATTTTTAATAGCGCTACGATGTGGTGAGACTGATTTTCATTAGAAAAATTCATCTACATAAGGCATACAGAGCATATATAAGATAATTAAAATAACATAGCTTTAATGCTTGACAACTTTTTGTAATAATGGACATGAAGTAATATCTAAACGATTTTACTGAAATTAAATTTAACCAATATGAATCAATTGGTCGTAAAAAGTGACTTGTAAATGATTATTAATTGAATAAATTCAGTAGAATACATTTTTAAATTTTAAGTGACGGAAAAAAGTTTTCTCAAATTTTTTCAAGTTTCAAAAGTTTTATCTAGCATCAGAATTACGCATTCTCAAAAAAGAATAATAAAAGAATCATGAACTAGAATGGAAATTGGGAAGATTTTATAGATTTTTCCTGTTAATAAAAAATGACAAAGTTTGGTTCTATTATATACGTTACCGGGAAAGTATGAAACGCCGGCATTCTATAGAATGCGTAGGCATTGTATACAATGTCGGATGTTTTTAGACAAAGTATGAAATATGAGAATTATTACATACTTTCCTTATACATTATATACAATTCCTAAGCTTTCCAAAGAATGACAAATGCTATTTAGGCAAAGTATAAAAAAACCTCCTGATAAGGCTATTATATAAATGACGTGCATTCCTCTAAAATGCAAATGTTTTTCTTAAAAAATAATGAGACTTCTGTTAAAATAGTTATTCAAAATACATAAAGAAAAATGAAAGTTGTACAAATCAAAATTTATTCCTTTCTTACTAAGGGAAGCAAACTTTTCATATAAAAAAATCAAAATGAATCTCTTGTTGCAACATGGTAGGCTTAAATGGTATTTTAAATTATATTTTTCATGCAAAGACATGTTAGATTTTGACACTTTGTTTTGCACGCACATTTGACGAATCCTTGGGGACTGGTACATTGGACTGAACAATTGTAATTGAAACAATTAACTGAAGAGGAATTTCGTGGTCAAAAATGTCTTCAATTCTAGCAAATTCTGGGGCATAAAGTAAATTGTAATTTCGCATCTATTTGTTTTAATATTTCGCGGTTTAAGTTTCAAGCCAATAAAAACCATCCTCTGTCACAATCATTACAACTGCCAATACATTGCACGAATCCTCTAGCACCTTATCGTTGTCAAGAATAGTAACTCGCATATCGTTTCGAATATCGCGTGTCTTGCAACGTGATATTCGAAAAGAATCGGAAATGTATTACATACTTTGCCGATTTCTCATTTGGCATTGTATAGAATGCCTAGGAAATGTTTGAAATGCTGATTTGTTTTAGACATTATATGTACAATTCCTAAGCATTTTATAGAACGTTGCATTACATATTTTGCCGCTAACATATACAACTGCAATTATATTTTAATACGTATTTATAAATAATAACTTTATGTGAAAGTATGCGAAAATTTGGAGACAGGGCACACAAAACTTTTTTATTCTAATAAATATTTGAAGTAACACATTATTGATAGTTGCTTTTTTTCAGAAAACAAAGAATTAATGAAATTTATGAATCAAATATTAGATGAATTTTATTCAATAAAAAATTATATTGTGAAAATAAAATAGAATTGAAATTAAAAATATATACAACAATTTGAAGCATTGCATTTGCCAAAAAAAAGTTTATTCCCCAAAGCATGCATATTTGGAGTATCAAGTAGTCTTTAAGTTGCTGTTTGGAAAGATTTTAGATTTTAAATTGTTGCCAATATATCAAATCATTGGTGGATTTAAAAAAAAGAATAGAATAGAGCCAAAATGTTTATCATCTCATTTCATCTAATTTGTTACATTTTATCTCTTGACATTATAAATGATTTGTAGACCCTCTGATTCATGATTTAGAAAATAAATTTTCTAATTTTCTTGGAAAATTAATGGCAAAGAATACATGCGATGAGTAATTACATGAATAGACACTATTAACAAAAGTTATCAGATTATATCTGTTATACTGAAGAACGCACACACTAACGCAATAAATTTCATGACAGTTTTCATATTTTATTTCATTTCTTCATTAGCTACAAATTTAAATTAAATTGTTTTGAACTGCAGCAGAATAACAAATCTCTATGAAGCAACTTTAAAACAAGCCAAAGTTAATTTAATATTAATAAAGCGTGAAACAATGAAAATACAATAAAGAAAATCCATTATCTTGGTAACTTAGAATAGTTAATGACCATTAATATCACACTCATTACCTTTACACACTTAAAGTAACTTGATTAAGCTAATCGCGTTAAAGAATATCATGTCTCAGAGACCAGGATCATTACAGAAGTAATTGCCTTCTAGACCTAAATCCAAGAGCGGACTCTGTGATTCAACTACAAGATAAAAGGAATTGTAAATTAAACTTTTAATCACTGGGGTTTCCGAACTTTGAAGATAAATAGTGCTAGACTCCACCCAAAACGACGCACCCACATGCTTTTATGCGCTTTTTTCTTCTCCCATTTGGCTGACAATCGCTTTTTATAGATTTCAGTAGGATCTTTTTCTTGTACTCAAGATCTTGTTAAAATTCTTTCTTATCTTTTACAGAAAGTAACAGACAGATAAGTATTTTAGTTATAATGAATGTCAGTTTCAATACAACTGATATATAAATCTTCTGTAAAGGCTTTCTTGATTGACATAGAAAAAAAAAGTTTCGATGAGTAATTTCGGTAAAAATGTTTTAACTCCGAGCGCATTATTTGTGGGAAATGCGGCACCCAGCAGGTTTGGTGCTTTATAAAATATGTGCAAAGAATCATTATCTCCTTTTCCTCCTCTTGCAATTCAACTTGGGAATCATAAAACGAGATATTTTGAGAGCCCATAAGATCGTACGTCTTCGTTTCAACATGAATCTCTTAGTAGTAAAAAAAAAGCCTATTTCTCGCTATAATTTTTTTTCCCTTGTGAAATATAATTTAATAAACATTTAGTTTACTAAGGCGCTAACAAGAAAAGCAACTAAAAACATACAATTATGTTCAGCGTCATTTAATATTGAGCTTGCGCATTATTTTAGTTTTTGATACATTTTTATCTAATTTTCTGATTGTGTGTTCTATTTTATGTTTCTAAAGATGGAATTTTGCAATTGGTTTTTTATCTATTTTATTTGATGTAATAGTATTATACAAGATTATACACTTGTATATTCTGTTAATAATATAGTATTTCAATATCTTTAGAACTTCATTACCAGCCAATCTTTTAATATAATTATGACTCACTCTATATTAATGGTATTACTTGTTAATAAACACTGACTGATAATTATTTTTTTCCATTCTAAATAAATTTTTAAAAAAATATTTTAAAATTTGTAAGGTAGAAGGCTATTTTTAAAAATTGATTTTGACAAACAAAAAAACAACAACAAAAAAATCGAATATTTCTTTATCCAATTTTCTCAATTTATTGAAGGTTTTTTTTATAAAATCATTTGAATATTTTTTCTGCGTTCATGTTTTGGAAGATCCATTAGTTTTTATAATTACATAGTATATATTTTAAAACTATCTTACTTCTCTTAATGCTATTCTCTAAAATATTTAATTTTGGTAAAATCTTACAGAGACCCTCATAATCAGAGCCTGACTAAGGCAGGGGCATATGGAGCAGTTGCCCCGGGCCACCAGATCAGAAGGGGGTTTCAAATTGAATAGAACTTTAAGTTTTACTTATCGTTTACTTTACGTTTCCTTCTTTAAACAAAATTTCCTTCTTAAACAAAATTTCCTTCTTTTCCTTCTTAAACAAAATTTCCTTCTCTTCCTTCTTAAACAAAATTACGTTACCTTTTAAACAAAATTTCAGTACAGTATAAAATCCATCAGTTTAGACTAAAACGAAGGGTGTTTTTAGTTTTAAGTTTAAATAGAATTTTGAATCAATTAACGAAAAATACAATAGACAAGTTCTATGCTCTTCTATGCACGGTTCTTCATTACTAAAGTATTGAAGCAGAGGAGGCCCCTCAAAGAACTTTTTGCCCCTGGCCCAATGAGGCTACGTCGGGTCCTGCTCTTAATTCAAAACCTTGTGAATACTTTTTGTACAAATTTGATATAACTTCACAGTATGTTCTTCTATTTAACTCCAGGATAAGAAGTATGTTCATCTAAAATGGATATGCGGGATTTTTAATACTCCCTAATACATATTTTTTTTGTTTGTTTAAATTTGGTATGATTTTTTTAGTAGGTTTTACGATTTCTGAGCTGCAAACTAAGAAATCTGCCTATTTAAAAAAATATTTGTAGATGATGTAATATAACAAATCGAAAATTTCAAATTATTTAGCAGTCGAAACGCAGTATTTAAAGGGAGAATAGAAATATAGCTTATTTCTTACTTCAAGAGTCAATAATATATGTATTCTTAAAATTATCTCTAAAATTTTAATCTAATAATTTCGTATATTTATATATGAGAGGGTTTTTGCGTTTTTCATCATTTAAACCAGCAAATAAGTTTCTTTTTAACTTTCAGAAATTTTTGTCTTTTTATTCTTGTTTTCTGCCAAAGATATTTTTTTTCACTCAGTTTTATGCAAAATGTTTTTAAAAACTATATGCTTGATAAAAATTTTTTTTAAAATACTTGCCCCGAAATTATTTTAAAAGAATAAATTAAATGCTGCAATTTCTTAAATTTAACAATAGATTTATCAAAACTAACTTAAGCTTATAAAACAATATTTTTCACTATTTTTGTTAGTGAATTTAAGCGCATAAACGTTGTGACGATACTAAATAAATTTTTTTTGCGCGTTCAAATATTATATTTACTTAAAGATAGGCGTAAACTTTATAAACAAAATAAAGATAAACATATTAAGCTTCAAACATTTTCATGCTAAGAGATTGAAAATTTTCATCTCTATTGAACATTGTGATCTATAAAGTATCTTACAACACAAGTAAGAATTACCAAAATTAGAATTTAAATTAATGCGTGTTTTCTAATTCCGTGCTTTAAAATTATCTCTTATGGCTTCATAAGCATGGAATGGGGGAAAATCACAGATTTTATGAACAAAATGATAATGCTTCTCATTTGATTCCTTATTCAGTATTTTAGGTAACAATTCTCTAGGTTCCCCATTTTTGTACTGGAATGTTTTGAAATTTTTTCATCATTCCCAAGTTATTAACTTGGCGATTTTCATATTTCGCAAAGATCGCCAAGATAAAGGGTTTACATATCGATTTTCAGATTACCCCAAGATCACCACATTCCATTATACAAAAGAAAGAGAGATTTAAATTAATATGGTTGGCGATTTCTGTTGACTAGGTTTGTAATTTTCCGCGATTTATCGTGAGAGCCGTAAAAATTATCAAGTACTCATATTTTCGCTCAATTTACAAAATAAAGACAGCATCCGTTGCATATAGAAAGCGAGGTGAAATATTGCAAAGAAAAAAAACCCTTTGTACTGCTAAAACATTACACAAAGAATGAATGAAGATCCCCAAAATGTTCAAGATTTTAGCCACGCGCATACACATATTAGTAAAATAGTGATTTCGAAAGATTAATCAGCATGGGAAGAAGTGCTGAAATCAACCTACGCAGATAATTAAACTACGAGGTCGTATTGTGGCGAATTTCAAATGAATGATGTGAAGGCTATCCTCTGAGCAATCTTTGACATAGAAAAGGGAAAGAAAAGTACTACTTAACCTTTAATCTTATACAGACCCATCCTTTAAATCACTCTTGAGAGAACAACACTCCTTTCTTTAGGAGAAACACTCTATTTTTATTCTAAAAACGATTTTGGGAAATTTAGTAGAAAAACAATGTTATTGTTGAAACTAAATATGCTTTTATTCCATTCTTTGATACAATTTGGAAATAAAGGATATATGTAATGTTTTAGTTAGCGTGTACAAATTATTTTCATGAAATGTTTTCAGAATTCATTAGACATATTGAATATACAAAAAAGAAATGAGCTAATTCTAGTAAGAGTTTTTATTCAAAAAACGTTATAAATTTAATTTTTGAAGAAAATGACTTTTTCCAAAATAAAATAATAGGATTGAGATGACTCTAGTCTACTTGGCTTAACATATCTAACCAATTCCGAGAAGCAGAAGTTCATAGTACCAGAGATGTACGGCATTTTATTCAACATTTCTTCTACTTCATTCAAAATAAAATAATAGGATTGAGGTGGCACTAGTTTACAGATTAATATATCTAACAAAAGAAAGCTGTTTCGTTTCTTTTACATGATCTAGATTCCTTTCCGCTAACCATTTACCTCTTATTTAAATTCCTAAGCTTTAAACAACCTGGCAATTCATTGGTAAAACTCTCATTAAAACTATAAGTATAAATAGCCATTACCATTTCATTATTATAAAATTTAATAACCTAAAAGTCGAAGATAAAATTGCAACTTAATGCTCTTTTCTTCTTCTTTCTGTTTTTTTTTTATTTATAATTGTGGCTAAATTTAAAGTTTTCAATACCCAAATGGAATCATTGAAATGATCGTTGAAAAACAAAATAATAATTAAAAATAAACAGCCGTATATTTTAGTTTTCCTCCCAAATGTCTGTACATAATAACCCCTCAAGAATAATGTACGCGATATATTAGGAAAAACAAATATCCGTTGTACCGCTGAATCAAACTCTGTTTTGGAAAGAAGGATCAAATATCAAAACAAGATTCAAAGTTTTAAAAAATTTTGTGTGAAGGCGTTTTCATGATTATTTAAATAACTGAAATGCATTGACCTTTCCAAAATTACCAAAATTAGCTATAGACTCAAATAAATCAGAAAAAAAGGCTTATGTTTGCAGCTATAGTGATCTGCAGTTTTGAGTAAGCGCTACTCAGTGTATTAAGTAATACAGTTTGCATTAATATTCGAGGGTTTTTTTTCGTTCAAAGTTTAACAGAAAAGTGATACCCCATGATTGTGAAATATTACATACATATGATGCCATAAAACGTTATATTATAATAATAATTTAAATTATTTTCATGATAATTAATTTGCTTCCATCGGCCTTTGGATTCTACAGTTTACAGATATAGTGTTATCTGCTCTACGTCCGCACGTTTGTTTATCAACATTCATTTAATATTGTATAATTATTAAAATTATGTTCTTTAAATCCCTTACATGATTTATTTTTATGTCATTCTTAAGAATTAAATTTCTGTTTATAAATTTTTGAATTTATAATGTTAGATGTAAAAAAAATTAACATTGGTGTTTCATGTGACATGCAAAAATATATTAAAAAAAACATTTCCTTCACATTAAAACCGCTTACTAAGAACAGGAAAGGTACAATAAGATGTGTTACCATCTGTGCTATAAAACATGAAGAAGCTGACTAAAGTAATAAAATCCTTAATAAATAATTCCCAAATATTAGTTTATAACTTTTTTTACTTATTACATAATATTTATTTCAATAAAAGAATTTAATTATTATGATCGATTATTAGGAAAAAACGTACAAAAACTGTCCTATTAAAAATTGTTGTTTTGCATAAATATTACTCTATACCGCCGAGTGGAATATAATATAATCAATTACTTGAAAAATAAATATTCTAATATATTACAAATAAGTAATTTATTACATTTTAATACATTTAATGACTAGTCACTTCAGCTTACCAGTTGACTGGCCGGTAATATTATATTGAATTTAAGATAAATAGTTTAAATATAACTTCATGTTCATCATTCCTATGGCAGATATTAAAGGCAAGTTAGTTTAACTGTCTAACTTAAATTCTTTTTATTGTGTAAATAACCTTTTTAATGGAGACTGTACCATAATTCTATAACGTTATTCGAAACGTGAATGCTCTGTCATTTTTCTACAAACTTTCGTGGTGTTATGATTTCATTTTTTTATTCGTCTTATAAAGTGTGCAGATATATGAACAGAAATATTTTTTAGCTCTTAGCAACTAAACAAAATCATGTGATTCAATATTTGATGAAACAATAAAACCTTTTTGAATTTAAAGACAACAATGTATTCTTCAGGAAAAATTTTCAAGACTGTTAAATTAATACCTTTGAAGCGACAATTTTTGTAATTTTAATATGGTGTAAAAATCATTTTTATGCTTTAACATTTTTGGAAGTTATCGCAGAAAAATGCCAGAAGTATCGATTATTTTTTAATTAATTAAAATTCTAAATTAATTCTAAAATTTTCTCCGAGGTGCACATTTACATCCTCCAAGGTATATATGTGCCATTTTTGGTTTCTTAGTCAAATGTACTGACCTGTAGATCGCCAACGCATACACTTTCATCTTTATTATATGCACAGATGATTTCAAAATTTCAATAAAAGAACATGTTTTAGTCCAAATATACTATAATTCATAGAATTTTTATCTTTCAAAAATTTATTTATTTGAAAACAAGTCAAATAGTATTTTTTAATCGACTTGCCTGCGGCCCTAGTCTGCCTAGTCGGAATTACGCCACCGGATATAACCGGAAAATCAAAGAAGGCAACGGCTTACCGTCAATAATTTCTTGCCATTCTTTGTAAGAAAAAAAAATTAGAATCTCTAATATTCTGGTGTTGGAAATGAAAAGGAAGTTTAATTTTGAGTAATTTGAGACCGACAAATTATTGCATGGTTTTCGAAAACAATTTGACGCTTAAAGTGTAAGAGAAAACACCCTAGAATAAAGATTATGGTTTAAAACTAATTTCCAACGTTTTTATCTAGATAATGGAATAAAATTCCACTCATTTGAGAATAAACTCATAATAATGACAAAATTATAAGAAAACCTTAGAAGCACTTTTAGCAATCATAACATAATGGGAATTTTTGCCGTTTTTTTTTTTATTTGTTTTATGAAATATTTATTTCCTGTAAAGAAAACAGATGTGAAAATATATATTTTATTCTGAAGGGAGTAAATGCAGCATTTTGAAGAAAAACTACCTATTTTTTTTTTTTTGAAAATAAATTTTTTTCACCGATTTTATAGAAGTGGGGAAGAAGAGAGAAATAAATTATCCCTCGTCTTATATAACATGAGATATGGATAGGGAAAATATTATTTTATAGTGCTAATATATTATTAAGATTCTGATAGGGATTTCTGACGCATGTCAATCACATGTAAGGGAAACAGGGATCTTTTAAGAAAGAATTTGCCTCATCAGCGGTATTTTGCCTCTTCACGCAGAGTGTGGAAAAGTTAGACTTTTAGCTGACTCTGCAATTCAACAAAGCTTCTCTTGAATTAATTAAGTAGAGACAGTGGAATTAGATCACAAAATAAGAGAATGTTTTAGAATAAAGTTACTATGGGCTAAATTAAAAT
>JAPMOR010036789.1:450717-482582 GCA_026543865.1 Argiope aurantia
ATGTAATAAAATAATATAAAAATAATATAAAAACTATAAATAATGTAAAAATAATATAAAAACTAAAAATAATAAAAACAAAAGAAAGTAACAATTTCATCATCTATTTCTAATGGAGATACACAGACATTTGATTATTCATGATTCTTGATATTTTTTAGTTTCATAACTATAATCAATCAAAAGAAAGTTCTTCATTCTTTTTAACCTTCTCAAAATATGTTAAAATTTAGAAAAATATAATTTGATTTCAGTTTTTTTTTTCCTAAGAAAAGTATTCTAATTTTTACTAAATAATTAATTATAGAATAAAGACCAGAAATGAAAATGCCAACTATCAAAATATGAAAAATATTCTTTGAATATTTGACTTTTCAAATGACAGTTTTCCTACTTACTATGATGACGGTATATAAATGACGCTTTTCCTAAATTCTTCGTGGAGTAATTAAGTTATACTATTTTTTAGCTTACTCAGCTTTTAATCTACTGAAATTATTGTATTTCATATGTATTCCATGTTCCAGTGCAAAGTTTGTATGTTTCAGCATGTCTGAACATCTTCAGACATTTGTCAGTGGAGTTTCGAACCATTTCGCATAAATTAAAATGGGTAGATTAAGATAATTAAGCTATTTATCGTTCTTTTTTCTATTTGTTTATTTACTGTATCATATGTTAGACTTAAATTTATCACTTAAGGATAAAATCTTAAAAAAACAAAAGACAACTTTAAGCCAAATACTCCTGAGTCGCAATAATCTTAAGAAGTAAATAAAAAAAAATATACATTTCTTATTTCCACCAGTTTTTGAATTAAAAAAAAACAATTTTTTAGCGTATAGCGCATAAAAGAATTTTATTAAATCTTTTTCCACAGAATTGACCTTCTTTAAACCTTGGCTTATACTAATAAAGAGAATACTGCCAAGCAAATAATAGGGAATTTCTCATATCATTTAAAATCCATCAACCGCAAATTGTTGAAAACAGCATATAGAAATCGAACTTTCATTTATATCGATACCATCTCATATCTTCCATAACAATCCAAAGAATGATAAAAGCATTGAAATAATCACCAATTTTTCCCTAATGACTTGTCAGAAAAGACTGATACAGTCAGAAATTGAACTGTATAGCTGGCCTCAAACTTGGCATCAACGTTATCAATAGATTTTATGCCATTAAAGTTTAGATATCGCTCAATGCGTTGATGAAGTATTGTATCAAAATAATAGTTTGTCTCTCATGGTATCACTTGTTGCGCAAATTTTAGCCGAACTTCTGGTGGATTTATTTATCTTGGAATGTTTTGACAGCCTTGAAGATTTAATCGATCATAAAATTGCCATTAGTAAAAATCATTGTGTTCGTTTTCTAGCAATATGTTTCGCAGTTTCTGATTATTACAATTTATTTGTATTGTAGATGAATATTGAAAATGCGGTAATAGGTGCTTACAGACACATGGAACTTGTAATCAACATTCTTTGACGTGATAAAAAGCAAGATAAAGCAAAATTTAATTACGTAAATAACATATTAAATTGCAATAAATATTTTTAACATTTTTACGACATTCAAAATTATAGAAAAATACATGTGTATATTAAAATGTTATGCGTAAGATTGACATATAAATATTATATTTCGAATTTTTTTAGCAGAAAAATAATTTTGTAAGTAGAATTTATTTTGTAGAGTGTTTGATTAATGAAAGGAGTATTATTTTAAGGGCGTTTTATTATTATTAAACAGTAGGAAACTTTTAGAACTGCAATGAATGTGGCTGCAAATGAAAACACAGAACTGAATTTTCTAAATTATACAAACAAGTTGCAGCAAAAATGTAATTGTTCTTTTAAAATGTAGAGATTTCTCTTTTTTAAATAACAGTTTAATAATTTTTTTAGAAAATCGCGAAATTTATTAATTAGTAAGTTGTTGCATAAATAAATTAAAATGGAAAAAAAACTGGAAAATGGAAAATAATTGCATAACATTTAATGTTTTGATGTAAAAATTATGGTAAAAATGAAGTTTTATTCCAAATTAACAGTTGGAATAAAACTTCAATTTTTATAAGATTTATAAATTAATCATTAATAAAAGTATTTAACAGCAATGTTCAAACTATTTAGACTCACAGTCCTCTTAAATCTATATGATCTTTTGTCGGACCGCCTAATATGCTCAATATTGCTGGTTATTAAACAACATTCGCTATATTATATAACACTGTATAATATCGTATATTACCTATACGATATTGTGCAACATATCTTTCAATCTGGCATCTTATATTCTTCTTCAAAAGTATATGTAAATTGGTCTTTCTTTGCAACATTATATAGAAGTTGGTAATAATGTAAACAAAGAGAAGTGATGCATGTGAACTTAAAATTACTGAGTTTTATTTTATTTATTTAATTAATAACAACATAATTCATACAACTGGTATCCTTAATTCTTGCATTTTTGCAACTAATGAGTGGGATATGCTTGCATTTTTTTCTTACATAAAAAATATAGATGAAGTATTCAAATCGTCAAAAACATTCGAATTTGATATTTTGAGGATCTCCAAGTATCATATTTCCTAGTGAGTCTGAAAAGTTGTTGGCGTTATGTTTGTTTCTCTGTGGACATGACAGCTCAAAAACTAGCTCGAACTAGAAGCTTGACATTTGGTATATGGAATTACACTTAAATTAGTAGATTTCTATAAAAGTTTCAAATATATTTCTAGGGAATCTTTTTTTCTGTTTTTTTTCCTTAGTACAAGTGAATCGGATAACTAGAAAACTCAAACAACCAGGTAAATTAAATTTGATACAAGGCTCAGAATCTAAAGCGCAGATATTAATCAAACTGATGAAACGGTTGGCCATCGGTCGATCTGTACTTTTGCATGCATGTGAATGTCATAACTAATAAATGCAAAGACTTAAATCTATAAAATTCGTTATGTTAACTTTTAAACATAATTATAATGCTTGTGACAAACATTGGTGTCATTTGGTCGGCAAAAAGATATAATATATATATATATATATATATATATATATATATATATATATATTCGTGGCAGCATCATTAAAAATGCTAGATTCACACCAATTTATATTTTTTAACTGCCATGAAAGTTTTAATACGGGTGGTCTAATTTTATGCGGAAGAAAGGCTAATAAGACCTTTATTGGAGAGCATACAAGAAAGTTTGGAGGGGACTATATTTAACGATGTACACAAACAAACGAAATACAGCTTTATAGAAGCTATCTGTAAACGTATTTCGTATTTATAATAAGCTTCCTCTAAAACAAGCACTTCTGATATTGCGAAGATTTTTTTTCCATTCTTGGTTCCTAAGAATATTTCAAAGCACCCTAGAATTCTGTGGAACCCAGTTAATAGACCATGGTATATAGCATCAAAATAGACTTAAAATTTTCATAAATATTTATTAACAAACATAAATACATATGATATTTCAGAAGTAGTTGAATGTAACATTTTTGTTTTATTTTTATATTATTATTTATTTATTTATTTTGTTGTTAAAGGGAATGAAATGAAGTATGAAATGTTGAATGAAAATGTTCGAAAATTGATCATTAAAAAATGCAATTTCCAAGGAAAAAATTATGCAAAATAATATTGAATTAAATGTTTAGATATAAGTTTACTTTAGTGGGCCTTTCACAAATCCCAAGTCGCAATCTCCAAAAATCAAAATTACTGCTAGAGCAAAGACAAAGAAGCTAAGACAATAAGTTGCTAGAGGTATTTCTTCGATTGTTTCCTAGAGTTACCATATTGGCGAAACCTTTAAGGGGCATATTAAAATAGATTTTATTCAATTTTTAAACAACGGTGATTTATTTAAAAAACAAACGGGTTTCTTGTGAGTGAATTTCTATGTGTTACCATTGAAGAGGAAGATATAATTGACAATGATGTCCTCTGTTTTACTCTAAATTTTTTTTTCGCATTTTTCGAAAAGAACTTTTAATTTTTCTTTTATGCGAGACACTCTTGTATCTTATTTCTCTCTACTAATTTTGAAACTATGGTAAATTGTTATTGCTTCTTTCACTTAAAAAATCACGATATGATTTTTTTAGAAATATGATTTAGAAATATGATTTTTTTATAAAGAAACCATCACCGAATAATAAGGCATTATGCAAAGTTCGCTATTTATCCAACCATGGAAAAAGAATTAAAGAACAATTGCTATGCAGTGATTCTTAATTAATGGTTGAATAGAGAGTGTCCTTGGTAACCGTTGCTTCTTCCCAAAACAAAATCCCTTAACCCTTTATCGATCATGCCATAACCAAAATATTTTATCGAATCTTGCCGAAGTCTCATTTTTATCTCAATATAGTAAAGGCACAAAATAAATGGAGCTGCCTGACAGTCACTTTTCCATATATTTACAAGTGTATAGAATTTAATTCCAAATTTCCGCGTATTTGCAAATGTATAGATTTTAAAACTAAAAATATGAGGCAAGTAAACAAAACATCATTTTAGCACTCAAAACTCAAAATTAGCTACAACTATTTGAAAAATGACTGATAAATCGTGCAACACAAGAGAAAAATATAACGAGAAATTATCCAATGAACATAAACTTAACCCTTAAATGTATAGCGCTATAGCATTATATGATATTTTTAAAAACCTAATATATCTTTATGTAGAAATCCTTGCTTTAGAATTTTTTTTAATTTTAATTTTACCAAAATTATTTTATCCCTTCCGAACGTAAGTAGAATCTTTGAGAGTTTATTTCTTTATCTGTGGCAATTTTCATTCTTGGCGAGGGCTATCTGAATATAATTTCATTTCGGCGGGCTTTATGAATTGGCTGTTACAATTATTTATATAAAAAGTAATGAAAAAATACAAGGAAAATTGTTTTCTGATAGAAATAAGGTAAGAGTAACGAATAATATTTACAATTTTGCATACATTAATAATTTTATGCAAGAAAAATGTAACGTTTTTCTGATGCAAAAATTCATCAATATGCAAAATCGGTTCTATATAAGTTCACTAAACGTTGAGGATCATTTCATCCTTTAGAGTCTATGCATGTACGAACAGACGACGTTGGTCACACCTTTATTTTCAAACAGATCGAGTTATCAAATTCCACTATGAAAGTGTACCACACAGTGGTCATGTAGCATGTGCAACGTTCTTTTATGTTTAAATGCTAAAAATAATTGTTTTATGAATTTTAATGTTTTGTAATGTAATGAGAGGTGTTAGTTATGTTTGACAACACCTCTCATTACAGTAATTAGCCGGTGTCCAGCATAGGGTTAGTATATCTTTCCCATCATCTGGGCGTCCTGGGTTCAAGTCCCTCTTCGGGCATGGTTGTTCTTCCTCTATTCGATATGTGAGATGTTTGAATGTGCCCTTCTGTAAAAAGGGATTGTGTAAGCGAATGAGTGATGCGTGAGTGGCAAAGTCGTATTCTTGGCCCTAGTTGACGCTACTAAAACAAGAGACGCACCCTATCGGCTTAAATCGCTGTCAGCGGGCTTATCCAACGATGGCAAGTACCATAAGAAACAACAACAATATATTATTTTGCGCAGCAGATTTGTAGTACGCAAAAAGTGTTAATGATAATCTAGAAATGTTAATAATAGATATATTTAAAAAAATTTTTTAATTAAAATTTTAAAAAAATTTTGTGTGTTTCTTTTTATATTTTTCCGATTAACTACACTCATTTCCTGGTTGATTTCAAATTTTATTAATTAAAAATAAAAATTCAGGAATCTAAGGAAAAATCCATGCATTTGAAAAGAATTCTTAACATGCTTAAATTACATGTTAAGAATTCTTTTCAAATATTACCAATGATTATTTTTGTCTTTCACAAAGTAACTAACGATCTACAATGGTTTCATTCAATGATAAAACCATTAATTCAATTATTTAAATAAGACAGTATATTTTTGCAGAGGTACTGAATAATTCTCAGAATTATTCAGTACCTCATTTCTACATTTCTGAATGACTCGGATATACATGCATGGAATTATTCCTTATGCAATCTTAATTGTCTGAACTGCCCTAATCCAATGCTAATTTCAAGTGAAATGAGCATGTTATTCAAAAAGAAAAAGAAAAAAATGAACATCCAGTAAAAATTTCTGACCAATCAAGAGATTAACTGGCCACCTGTTTGTAAAATAATAATAAATAAATAAATAATAGCAAGACAAATACACATTAATAAAATTATCATTCACCAATTACCAAATGATTTGTCACCCAATAGCCAAAGGGCAACTCTTCCCAGAAAGTAACCTACCCGCCTTGTGTAAGCGAAACACCCCAGATTGATTTAACAAGTGTCTCGAACAGAACAACCTCGACCAGAAGGTGCGTCTGAGGTCCATTAAATGGGATGCATGAATGCATTGAGTTTTAAAAAGTATTCGTCGATAGTTGCATCGTGCTTTCTAATTTGTTAAATGTCATTGAGATATGTCATAATTATTGGTTAAAATAAGGTGAGATCATTAATCATTGGCAATGAGGTGATTGACGAAATAAGCGTCAGATGACCCCATATGAACTTTGTTTGTTTTTAGTTATTTGATCGTGTTCGTTTTTACAGTATCCAAATGTTTGAAGTTTGTGACCGATAATTATATTTTTAATCTTTGCACTGTCGTTTCTCCACGTGTTTTGTTTATCAGATGATTGAGGTTGCCATTAATTTTAAAGTAACATTTTGGTTGTGAAATAATTTGGTAACGTCTAATTTGAAATAATTAATGGCTAATAAATGCAAAATAATGATGCCACATTAACAAACAAATTTAAAATTAAATAAATATACTATGTTGTTTCACTTTTTAATTTATATTTTATACAGGGAATAAAATTTAATGAAATATAATGATAGAAAGCAATTGATTTGGTTAAAAGGATTATTACAGGTAACTTAGGAAACGGCTAATTTGGAATAACCAATGCTAACAAATGCAAAATAATGATGCCACATTACCAAACAAATGTTAAATTGAATAAATATACTATATCATTTCACTTTTTAATTTCCTATTTTTAAATTTAATTTTATTCACAGAATAAAGTTTAATGAACTATATGAAGAGAAAGCAATCTACATGTGTAAAAAGATTTTTTTTTTTATGGAATTTAGGTAACGGCTAATTTGAAATAACTAATGGCTAATAAATGCAAAGTAATGATGCAGCATTACCAAGCAAATTTTAAATTGAATAAATATTCTATGGTGTTTCACTTCTTAATTTTTTTATTTTTAATTTAAATTTTATTTATAGAATAAAGTTTAATGAAATATATGGGTAGAAAGCAATTAATTTGTGTAAAAGGATTATTACAAAGATCGCAACTCAATTTGCTTTTGTTGCGATTATCTTCAAACAGAATTTATACTGCACTGAGCAAATTCTAATACAGCTAAGCTTCTTAAAAGATGAGATATTTAAAAATGCATTTACAAAATAACTACACATAATATTTTATACCATGAGAAGAGCTAAAAATAATTTTATTACAAATACAGTAAAGTCAAAAATATAGGATTTTAGTTAAGAAAATGGAAATTACATGGGAAAAAATGGGAAAAAAATTAAGAATTGAAAAAATTTTCTTTTTGTATTTTTCAGAAGTCAAATTCGCCATAAATTTTTAAATGGGCTATAATGAAAACAGTAGTAATTTTGATAAATTTTTGGTTTGAAGATTCGACCTTTATGCTTTAATTACGATTGATTTATTATTATGATTTATTATTATGAAGTTAATTATTATAAACAAAATAATAAGACTGCTTTCGACAAAATCAATAGCAAATTTTTCTTTATTCTTCTAACGTATTTATAGAAACGGATCCTAAAGGTTAACAAATACATATATAAATAAATCATAAATGAATAAATTTAAGGAAATTAGATCCTAGTGCAATTGCGGACAAATATGCTAGTAAAATTCTTATCAGAATTAAATTTAGAAAATTTAAAAAAAAATCATGTTTTTTACTGTTACTATAGGCCTAAATAGCAAATTTTTTTATCTTTCTGCAATGAATGTCCCATCTATTTAGGGGTTCCAACCTGAGCTTTTCTTTTATTTTGCACCGAAAATTTCTGCAGTTTAACTTTACGTCTGAACAACTTTTTATATTTATTTTTGTAAAATGGGATTCGGAAAGATTTAATTCTTTATTATGTATGCAGAAAAGCAAAGTTTTAGCATGGCATTATGTATAAGTTACCATATTATCTGTAAATTTTGACGTGCGTGATTCAAAATCGTATAAATTTCTCTTCAAGGCGGATGGTTGAAACTAAAATTTATGCAATTAGCAGATAGCTACTTCTTAAATAATGGTTCACAGCCCTAATATTTAGAATGTTTTAAAAAATTTGTAATTTTTTTCACCATTCAATTTTAAATAACTGTATTCTTTCCATGTTTTTTTTATTTGCAAGATACTAGCTCATGTCTTGAAGGGACTTGTAATTAAATGTTTTATTATTTTATATTTTCATAATATTTGGGTCTTAAAAACTACTTGTATAGATATTATATTAAAATCAAGAAAAAT
The DNA here is from genome assembly GCA_026543865.1 of Argiope aurantia. Taxonomy (NCBI): domain Eukaryota; kingdom Metazoa; phylum Arthropoda; class Arachnida; order Araneae; family Araneidae; genus Argiope; species Argiope aurantia. The sequence goes on from JAPMOR010036789.1 coordinate 459,356, forward strand.
AAAAAGATTTGGATGAGGTCCAAGCGGATTTTGACATTTTATCATTTTAGGCAGCTTAAGTCATTAAGCCCCATTTGGGTTCAATTAGTTTCATACCTTTTAACTTAATAACCTGCTTCTTATTTACGCCAGATAGGTTACTATTTTATTTTGTAACTATGTAAGAATGTATAAATTTCTATTTATTTCATTATGAATCCTGATTGAGTGACAACAGGTTTACAACCTATGTTGCTTATCCAGATGTTAAATTTATTTACACAAACTCCTTTGCTGTATTTATAACCTGCAGATTTGTTTTACATAAATATTTTGCAATATTTAAGTGATCGCTATGAAACAAACATGAATCTGAATAATTATTCTCAACAAATTTCTATTATTATCATTATTTTTAAAATTCGCAGGATTTTTATTTTTACAAATTTATTTGTCAACTAGATTAATAACAAGCTTTTTTAAAATTTATCTGGCTAAAGGTCCTAATTTGCTTAGTCGAAAATTCGTAGGAAAAAGGAGGTGGGAAAGAATCCCCCATAAAATTTAAACTGCCTAAGGGTGCCTATAGTATTTAATCCGACTCTGTATTTTAACATGGTAATAGAACCGCTAATAAATCCTTTCACCGAATCAATAACAACATTTTAAAATATACTTGGACGCGAGTCCCTTTACCCAAACAACCCTGGTCAGTTACTTAATCACAAATCCGCTAATTTAATAGAAAAGAGTAATCCATAAAATTTAGATTGCCTAAGAACTCCCTATAGTGTTTAATACGGCTCTGTGTTTTAATATGGTAACAAAACTGTTAATAAACCTCTTCGCTGAATTAATAAAATCCCTTTTAAAATCTACCTGGCCACGAGTCCCAACACCCAAACAACTCTAGTCAGTTGCCTAGTTTGCTTAGTCGAAAATCGGCTATTGGGCAAGGAAAAGAGTCATCCATAAAATTTAGATTGCTTAAGGGCCACTACAGTGCTTAATCTGACTCAGTATTTTAACTTGGTAACAGAACCGTTAATAAACATTTCACTGAATTAATAACAACCGTTTTAAAATCTACCTGGCCGTGAGTTCCATGATGCGAACAATCCTAGTCAGTTGCCTAGTTTACTTAATCAAAAATCCACTATTAGGAAGGGAAAAGATTCCTCAATAAAATTTAGATTGCCTGCAGTGCTTAATCCATCTCTGCATTTTAACTCTGTAACAGGACTTTTAATAAACCTTTTCACTTAAACCGGAAAGTAGAATTGTAAGTAAAATTTAAAAAATGGACAGGTTAATGAAAAATTCATGGCGACGCTGAGAATTAGGAGAAAGTTTAATTAAAACTTCATTTTCTAACGGAAACCAAAGACGCAAGAAAGAAAATTAAACACTCTACATTAGTAAACACTTTCGAACTTTGACCTCGTCTCTGACCTCATTTCCGTTCCCTCGTCTGCTAATATTTATCGGGCTCTGAGAACAAACCAATTTTGGAAACAATAGACTGATTGCTTCACGGCGACAGAGAACCGTTAATGAGAAAGAAGGAATTCTACAATGTAGAATTCCGAAGGAAAAAAAGAAGAAAAGAAGTAATTGCTAAGAAACGGATGAATGTGTTTTCTAGCCGAAAAAAAATTGAACCTGTATAGTCGTGTAATTCTTCCAGGCATTGTCTTCAATAACAGAGCAACATGCAAAACTACGAAATATTCACCAACAGGTTGCAGTAATTATACTTCAGATAATTTGTCAAATTCATCGATGTTGCGAAGCCCGGAAAAAGAGGTCAGCGTTTTGAAAATAGGTTCCTGCCATAGGCTAATTTGAATTGTATCGAATCGAAAGAAATGAATGTTTGATCCTGAATCGCCAAGTTATTGTTTTAATTATGAAGAATTTTGGGGTAGTATGTTAAACGGTCTGTATTTGAATAATACACAAATCTTTTGAAACGTTTTCAAAATTATTTCCGGTCTTCTACTAGTTTTAACACTAAAGGCGAGCGTAACAGCAATCAACAGTTCTAACATGAGATTTTATACATTTTTAAATTCATAAGTAAATCTGAATATATCAACAATCATTTTGCTAATATTCTAGCTTATGAACTGCCACATTAAAATAAAGCTCAATAAGTCTAATATTCAAATACAAGACTACTAATACTTAATGCAGCGATTATATATAGATTATAGAGGAATGTAGCTGTCTAGACGAGCTGCAATCTTGTTAACAAAATGACAAATCTGATTCTCATACATTAACTAATGAAAGCTGCAGTAGAAAATTCATGCATATTAGCAAAATGCTACTAAAATATAAAAAATATCATTTACAGCACTCTTTAGATGTAGATATCTAATAGCATTTGAAGTATTGTTTCATCATAACAATAAAATCTTCTCTATCCGTAATATTCAAGAACACTCAAGTCAAAACTAATCATTAAAATAGGATTGAAACAAATAGTAATCCACTAACCAAAAAATGCAGAGCGGAATATAAAGTAAGAAAATATTACTAAAAGAAAATATTAGCAGTAAATTTCAGTTTAAACCATGAAAGGAGAATATAAAGAATCAGCACAAATATTACTTATTCATGCTTAGGTTTATTCTACAAATCAATCATTTATGCATTGAAAAATGTCATTGATTACTTGGTGCCTAAATAATGGTTGAGATTTGCTCATTCGATAAGGAAGCAGACAAAAGAGACAAGGATATTTTTAAACTTTGTTTAGCGTTACAGACAGCTTAAGATGCTTGTATATATTTGAGGCTGTATCGATTCACAAATAGTAGAAATAATGTCTTATGTTTCAAAAATATTAATAAATCCTAGAATTCCACTACATTATTATAACTGATTTAAACCATAAAGAAATGTAGGATATATTAATATATATCTGATTTATACAGATAAATTACTGAAAAATTCAATAATAATCACAGCGTTACCCAAAATACTTACATATATTATTTCTATTTACTTTTCCCAATTTTAAGAGTTTATTGGGAAAAGTAAATAGAAATAATATAATAATTTTAAATTATTCAAGAGTGCGGTTCTAGATTTAGTAGCATTTTTTTAGCTTATTCGTAGAGGGAAAACTTTTTGAAAACATAATATTTGATATTAAATAAATATAAAATGAATAATATTATTTAAAAATAAAACAAATAAATAAAAAAGCATTAGACATTGAAATTGTACTCTTAAATGCTATAATTATTTTATTATATGTATATTTATTTTACATTTCGAATTTCAAATTTCTTTATTGTTCAACGACAGTTCTGTAAATATTTATACACAAGAATACAGAATATAGGAAAAGTAATGGAGAAGTACTCTATGTTGAAAGTTTCAGTTGATAAAAAAGTACATGCTAGATAAAATTTCTTTTATTACCTACATCTATCGAAATAATTCATTTTTTCGTGGGGAAATTATTATATTATTACAATTTAAACTAAAAATGGTAAATTTTATGTTATATATGCAGGCAACATTTCTTATTATAATATTAAAGTAACTCCACATTAATAGCGCTCGAAAATACCCCTAATATCTATAAATTTTCTATTAAACGCGCTTATTAATTTTTAAAGCAACAATTTTAAAGCATTGAAAAATTTGCAAGTATCTGAAAAAAAAATGAAACTAATTTATTTCAGTTTCGCTTTTTCTGAAAGGGTAAATAAGGCGATATCACCTAAATAAGGCTATATCACCTAAATAAGGCGATATCACATAATAAAATCAGTAATAATTATAAAAATTATTAAAATTTCATATTTATAAAATAAAGCACAAACTTTTGGTATTATATATTAACGCATACTTTTGTTCGAGAATCGCAGCTGTTAAGGGTTTATAGATAATATCTGATATATAATATATGTACTAAATATTTATATTTAGTACATATATATCTATTTATTAACAGTACAAAATATATTAATTATCAGGAACCTGTTATAATGTTCCTGTTAATTATCAGGAACATTATTTTGTATTCACTATTTTGCAAAATGATAAGAATTGCTTTTTCTCGTCAATAAAGAAAATTACACTTTATATATTTTGAAACATTAGAATCTCCTTTTTAAAAAATTATTATAATTACTCCAATTAAAAGCATATTTTAATATTTGTAGAAACTTAGAATTTGTTTTTTTTTCCTCTTTTACCACAATCGATTACTAGAATAATATATCCTCTTGAGTGCATAATTACTGAAGTATGGATTAGAGATTAAAACAAAGAGATTAAACAAAGTAATTTTGTGGTTATTTTGAATTACTTCAAATTATATGTTCAACTGTATTATATTAATAATATATTATTTATTAACCAGATTCCACTAACAGTCATCTAAATTATTTCTCATTTCTTCCAAGTTATAAATAAATAAATATAAATACTTTAAAAAAATAATAATTTAATTTTGTTCTACTATCTAAGTTTAGTGGCTATATTCCTCATGCAGTATTGACGGAGAAAATATTTTAATTTCTTTTTCCTATTTATTTCTATTTTCTAGATTCATTCTTTCTTCCTAATACTTCTATCAACAATATTCCCTAAATTTATTCTTATTTTTTTAATAAATTTTTTTGATTATATATTAATTTGTATTAACAAATTGAATTCATATACTTCTTTCCTTTATTTTTAACCATCTCTACAAGAAAAATACACTTTTAATACAACTCTAAACGTTATATTCAATCTTTTCTTCTTCCGCTTTTATATAATTTATTAATATTATATCTGTATATATAATATTATTCATACTTTGTTATCTACACCAAAAATGTGCAATAGATTCTATCAACTAATTATTTTTTTATTGATCGAATATTGATCCATATTTTTAAAAACTGCATTCTTGTACTTTTTATCTCCTCCTACACGAGCGGAAATATTTACATACAGCTCAAAGATTCAAAAGTAAGCATTTTCCTTTCGCCATTGTATAACATCCAAGTTACTTAATTCGAAAAGAGAAAATCACTTTTGTGTTCTTCAGCCAAGTTTCAGCACATAAAATTGAGTTAAAGACAACAAACTTAATAACTTCTGAAGATTGTCAGTTTACATTACGCTTCACAAAGAACAAGCACTAATCTATTTTCAATAATAGCTGAAGTACTTTCAGATTCAAGTACTCCCACTTCAGAGGAGAAGCTCGCTTTTTGAAACAACAAAACAGCTGACAGGTGAATTCAGTTTATGTAGTCAATGGCTTCCAATGAAATATTGAAGCCGCAGTTTCTTTTTCAACTTGTCCGCCGATGTCTTATTTATCGAACTGTCTTTGGCGGTCTTTGAATAGTTAGGTTCCAAGTAAATCATTCAGTAATGGTCGCGTGCTTTTCTTTTGCTTTGTGATCGTTAAGACAGCTACGAGAAATTACATTGCGTAACATGAAACCCATTTGAATGAAACAAATTCTAGTATGACATTGTGTCGTTGACCTAGTTTCTTTGCTTTTGACCTAACATTTTACGTTTTTCAATGATTTTGCCAAAAATTTTATTTCTGCATCTACTCATTTGGACAACAAAGACACAATCTGGAGGGACAAAGCAAGTTTTATAAAGAACAATATTTTTCCCAAACAATTCAAATCTGGAAACAGCAAATTTAACCCTTAAATGCATAGCGATTTAAATCTGCATCATATGTTTAAAACCTCATATCTCTTTATGTAGTAAACTTTGAATAGTGTTTTTTTTTCTTTTAATTTTACCAAAACTATTTATCTTTTCCGAATGCAACTAGAATCTTTGAAAATTTATTTCTTTATCTGTGACTATTCTCACTGCTGGCGGGCTATCTGAGTACAATTTCATTTCTGTGGGTGTTATGAATTACGATTTTTTACATAAAAAGTAATAAAAAATCCTCTTCATGAGCTTAGGCGAGGTAGATTCCTTTACAACTAAATTACTATCTGTTAACATAACTGATGATGTTAGAAACAGTCAATATTAGAAAAATCATTTTTCAGCAACTAACTTCTAAGATTTTGCAATTATTGAAAAAGTTTAAAAACAAAAGTTGTTTGCCTTAATGAGGTGCGAATTTGACTACTTGTAATTTTTTTATCTTTAATGATAAGAAAGTTATAGCGAAATGACAATTTCGATTCTCCCCCCTCCCCCCATTTGAGCTAGGTACCTCATTTAAGAAATTCGTCCTAAATTTTTATATTTCTAGCAACATATTCCAAGCCAGTTAAAATTCAAACAAAATTACTCTAGTTATACTGTTTACAAGATATATTGATAGTCTTCTTATAGGAAATTACCTAACATAAAGAAAAAACTGTTTTCATTTAGAAACAAGGTAAGAATAATAAATAATATTTATATATTAGCATATACTTGCATTATATATTTGCATTTATATATTTGCATAAACGGCAATTAACGAAATCGGTCTAGTACTAACTCATTAGAGCAAAGTTTATATGTGAAAAAAGCCTAGAGGTTCATCTCATCCTTTGTCGTCCATGAATGTACTAAAAGCCGACCTATATTTTCAAACAGATTGAGGTGTGAAATTCCACTATGTAAGGGTACCGCAGAATGGTCATGTAGCAAATGTAATGTTGCTTTATGTTTAAATGCTAAAAATAATTCTTTCAAAAATTTTCGTGTTTTGTAATGTAGTGAGAGGTATTATTTATGTTTGCAATATTATATTATTATACACAATAGATCTGTAGAGCTCAAGAAGCGATTGTTCATGATGATGTAGAAAAACATCAATATATATTTTTTTTTCTTCTTTTCTGAAAATTAAAGAAAGATTTTCTTGTTTGCTTTTTTTTGTATTTTATTTGTTTTCAAATTTTATTTGTTAAAAATAAATCCTGAAATTCGTTTAAGGATAAAAACAAATTGTGTTTTAAATAATGAACTACTATATTGTGATTTTTGTTACATTACCGAATTTCAGACTGCAGAATGGCCCATAGTTTTGCATACAGTTAAAAAGGGAATATTGACTTTCTATTTATTAATGAAAAATAATTTACTTGCATCATTAAATCTACGATGTCATGTTCTTCAACATATACTGAGGAATGACTTTAGAATTTTATAACTTGGTGACATAACAGGAAAAGCTGACGCCTAATGTTAATATATTTGATTCGCTAATCATTAATTATCACATAAACATTAATATATTTGTTACATTAGTATATATACTTTGTTAAAAAGGAGTAATTACATCTCTGCGAATCAGTGACGTCAAATTAAATTATATAAGTAATTATTCCCACTATTTAAAAATATCAATAATGGACTCATTCTTCTGACATCGTATGCGGATTTTCCACTTATTTTAGTTTTTATTAAGACAACTTATTTCAACATCTTTCAGAAATATCGTGTTCGAGAGATTAAAACGTCTCTTAAAGAAAGCTTTAAAAATAACAAAAAGAAAACTAATTTAAATGAATGAAGAAATAAGCATGTACTTAGTTCTGAAAAGTACGTAATGCACTTCTTTTCACCTTATTTGATGAATAACACGATTTTTAAAAAAAATAATAATAAAACTGTTTAAAGATAGATGAAAAATTAGTCTACTTTTTTTCTTTTCATCTGTATTTAAATGTTAAACAATTAATGAAGATTTGTAACAGCCGTAGATTATTTTCTAAATTTAAGAAAATTATTTTAACTTAGAACATTGTTTAAAAAAATCTTTAATAATTGTACTCCTAACGTCAATTTATTACTTAAACGAATTCCAATTTTTTTTTCCTACCTTTTTGCAATGTAGTATTTTTCTGGCTTTCTATTCTGATTTGTCATTAATAAGCATATAATTATTGTGAATTTCTTTCCTTGATGTAGTTTAACCTATTAATTATTTTTGTTTGATTATTTAAAAATTTATATTTATTCCATTTAGTTTTTAATTATTTACTTTTCATTAATTATTTCAGTCGATATTGATGCAACAGGACATTTTGAGAAATCAACTGATTCTTTTTTCTTACATTTAATTTATCTTTTTATTTCAAAGATTTTCTGTCTGGCATCTTATATTGGATGTGATATTTAAAGGCATAATTCCTATTTTTTATATTTGTTTGATATGAATTTTGTTTTTAAACATACAATTCATTTATATATATATATATATATATTAAAGAAAAGTCAGTCTTATTCGGGGGAGAAGATGAAATGAATTTCGAATCTAAAAGGTAATTTGATGGCTGTAAAGAAAATATCTAAACTTGGTGGAATCAGAGACATGCACCAAACTATTTAACTAAAATCAAATATAACCAATTTCCCCGCGAACCAGCTGGTGGCGTGAGACATTTGATAATAAAGTAGAATGCATGTTAGCTCTCCACGAACTAGGACCGTCTGACTAGAAGCTGCCAAATTTGGCACTTTACTTTGAAGTATTAGGATATTCACCTGTGAACGATATTTTAAAATGTTAATGGCAATTGTAATAAATTTAACATATGAGAAATTTTGCTGTTTTGAGAGGATGAATTCCGAAAATATTTTCGCACTATTTTAAAATTTTTTAAACGTATCTATTTATTGATACCTAGTTTAATAACCGATCAAATTTTCTTGGATTTTGCCAATTTCTTTAAAATATTTTTTGACTTCCAGTAATCAATTACATTGTTGCCCTGATATTCAAAACGCTTTAAATCTGGAGAAAGAAGATAATGTTTAATAGCTAAATAGTTTTCTATATGAATAAAAAAACTAAAGTTACAACTATTTACTGCTATCTATTTACTGCAAAATTTAGAAAATAGATTAATAGAATATTTACATTTTTAATAATGTTCTAATGCTAAGAAACTGCTCACATTAGAATGATTCATATAGACTATACACATAACATATGGAAGACAAAATAGCACGTCATAGATATTTGACATTTTGGAGGAATCATGGACATGAAATTATCTAAGTAATTTGAATGAAATTAGATAAAATTAATAATTCCAGCGAATCCATTGATCGTCAAAGCATTATTAGATTATGCTTTGGCGATCAATCGTTAATAATTAGTGTTAAAATAAAATGAACTACATCTTTAAACCAAGGTAAAGGAATTCAAACATTTTTTCTATCTATTGGAGTCCAGGGAGTAAGTGCATACTTTATTCCTACCTTTTTGTCAAGAATATGTCACATTTATGTCATAAGATACACACAACGTTAAAATCAAATGAATCGTATCTTCTAACTAAAGTCAAGGAATTCACGCATTTCTGTTTCTATTGCTCTCTGAACAGCAAATACTTAATCCTATCTTTTTCAATGTTTCATGTGTGAAACAAAAGATAAGTGAAAAATAGTCTTAACGATCCATAAATCCCAACTGTAAGTTTAAACGGTCTTCCGATACATTTTAATGTCTACCTCAACACTTCCATGTCTCAGGTTGACAGTTAGAGTCGTTAAAAGCATTTATAGACATTGCCTATCTCTTTGCCATCAATGTTTTGCTTCATTTCAGATTCTGAAAGCATGCGGATTTATCCAACGTAATGGATGTTTTTCAACACTGAATGCGTGAATTAGAAATACGCGCTGTGGTGTCGAAAGGTTTCACATCCCAGAATGGCAACACGGCCAGCCATCATAACCTTTTCGGCACGCTGATTGAGATGCTATTCGAATTTCTCCGTAGGCCTTTAAGAAGGGAAAAAGAGGACGGCAGAAGATTAATGTTTTCTTGATATGAACTAAGTGTATAAAAGAAACCGGATGCCGTTCAGTTGAGAATGGAAATGCAAGCCGTTAAAGTTAAAGAGATCTAAGTTCTTGCGCTTTATTGTTATTATATAGATTCGAAAGTAGGTGATGAAGTGATAATGCGCATATTCTAAATAGTGGAATTAATCTTTTTTCCTCTTTTGTATGCGAATTTAATCTCATCAACCTAGTATTCTTTTTAATGATCATCACACCCTCAAATATTTCACTGAAATCGTTTGCTTAAAATAATTGCTGCAGTGGAACCTGTTTTTCTTTAATTTAGTAGAGAAAAAGAAGTAAAAGGAAGATAAAGCGATTTCAAAATAGGTAGGTTTGTAAACAGTATATATTTTTTAATGTATTTTAAACAAAAAGAAGTTGTAATGAAGTTTCCATAGTTTTTTTTTTTATTTAAGTCAAGAATTAGAAATGTTTAAAAAAATCTTTAAAATGCATTAGATATTCGTTAGTGCATCACTTAAAGCCACAGGAGAAAAAATTTCAAAAAAAAGTTAGATTAATAAGAATCTAAAGTTAAATATTATTGCAATCCTGATATTTTATTTGAATTTGGAATCAGTTTTAAAATTTGAAGTTTTCTTTGGAATATCCATAAAAGAATAAGAAAAACTCGGAAAGTCTGTTGCAATAAAAATAATATTTAGCACTTATCTATTGTAATAAAATTGTCTAAAATGTAACACTATATCCAAAAAGTTAAATCCTGTTTATTATGTATTTAACAATAGAAATTCAATAAATATTAGATAACTACACATCATTGCAAAAATATTCAGTAATTACTGTTAAAGGCTAATGTTATTTGATTATAGATTTTTTAAAATTTTAATATATTAATATATACATTTTATTAATATTATGTGAATTATACGCATAATGATTAATAAAACTATTATTAAGCGTAATTAGAAAATAATCCTACACTGTTTTAATGCACGGTTGTAATATATCATAATTTGAAGTAAGATTTAAAATAAGACCCTGTCGATAAATCGTTTTAGAGCAAGTGTTGAACAACCGAACATTAAATGTATTTGAAAGGATTTTATTGTTAATTAGTCCGTGAAATCTTAGATCTTTTAAAATGTATTTTTCTGGTTCATCTAACTCTTACCTTTCACGGTATTGTAATTTAACTTTTCTAAACTAATTTTATAAACTACACAGTTGCTAAACAGAATCATTAGTTTTTAAAAACAAAGAATCATGGGATAGAAATCACGCAATTAAATATTTGATGAAATAATGAAACTAGATGGATAATCTGATTTTAAAAATTAAGCCAATACATAATTTAAAAAATTCCCTAGCATTATGAAAAATTAATGTAATTCTAAAATTGTTATCATTAAAAAGATATTGTTTTAAATTTAGAAATAGTATAGAAATTATTTTTGGGGAACTATATATATAGGAAACTTATCCCGGAAAACCGCCAAAATTTCGCTTAAATTTTAAGATAGAAACATGAACAACTTCATACAATAAAATACATTTTACCTATTTTTCGTACAAAAAAAAATAGCTAGATAAAAATATTTGCTTTGTACAATTTGGAAAAATGTTATAATCTTTTATTTTTAAAGATGGAATTTTCATAATTCGCTGCAAATATATTCCTTATAATACTTGATAATATTACTTGTGAAATTTACTCTTTGATTTTCTGGGGTTTTTATTATTTAATTGAATACCGATAACTGAAAGATGATTAATGATTAATAATGGCTCATTACAAATAATATTAAAAATAATAAATGGAAAAGTCTCAAGATATAAGCAATAAAAATAAGAAATTCTAAATAAATTAAAATTAAATATTGTAATTAATGTAAAATATTATAATACTGTTGACAAATTTAGATGCCCTTGTAATTGCCAATAAAATTACTGGATAAATAAAAGTTCAAATAAATGCTTATTTTTAAAAATAAATTTCATTTCTTACATCAAAAAAATATATAAACATGACTGTAGAAGAAAATTTTTCAAGATAACTGAAAGGAGCATCATAATGCATAGTCAAAACAAAGATCAGAAAAAGAGTCCATAAAATAATTTAAAAATTTTATTTTGAAAGTAAGGACTATAAATCATAAATATTAAAATTCGAAAAGTAAATTTATAAATCAAGGCCATTGTTCGCTTTGACATCATCGATTACTATAAACAAATTTTAAACCCACGCCAAAATGTCACATTTCAAAAAGAAACCAGAGAAAACTGAATTATGCCGGCCGCATCATTTTACTAAATCAATCTTAAAATTTTCGACAAATAATTTATATTCAGTTTTAAAATGAATAAAATATTATCCTTAGCTGTTCAAAGACATGAATTCGGACGCCTGTGAAAAATTACACTGTAATATATTACTTCCGTCGAAAATACCATAAGGGCGTGATACTTATTAAATCTCTGCACCGTACTGAAGTCATCAAAAGGATACAAAAATATCTTCTAGCAATAAAAAGAAAGACAAAAGATTTATTTAGGAGGGCTTTACCCTTCGGGGACAGGTTGGATTAAAGTGGGGGCGGAGAGAGGTTATTTATCGATATTCTTCCTGATTACTCCACCGCCCCCATAGCGGCTTCTTTACTGAGCATGCGCTGCGGAATACACATTCCCCAGTTAAGTTGTTAGGCGCAGGACAGAATTACAAAATACTGTGGCCGTGTAAATAACGTATGAAATGACTTATAGGGCGTATGATTTATTTTTACCGGTTGTATTTTTACAATTATGATAATTTAGTTAGAGGTGAGGTATATATATTTAGATACATTATTTAAGCTGTTTGATTCGTGAAAACTTCTGTTTCACAGAATATCTGTAAATTTGAAATTGTTTCTATCAATTTTTTATGTCCTTACTATGATATCAACGTTTGTTCCAACTGTAAATTTAAAAAAAATCTTATATTTTCTTCCAGTTTTGAAAACGACAATGTATGCCTTTGAATATTCGTAAATAAAATTCGTGAAAAAATTTATTTTAATCTATTTTTATATGTAGTTTAAATAATGCTCGAATTTGAAATTTAACAAAAAACCCCGGCCACATACAAGAATTGAAATGTCATTTAAATAATGACAAACAAATTATATTACATGTAATCTCTATTCTTTTCAGTGGTACATCCATTAACAAGTAACCCAGCTACATTAGTGATTCTTAATCCTCCTCACCAAACTCCTACACCACACCAGCGGAAGGACGTTTGGCCCGACTTGTTTAACGTGCATCAGACCCGCTTACACGGCAAGTCTTCGGTGGAATCGGGTCTCGAACCTGAAGCCTTCAGCTTCCACAGCCGAGACCTTACCACCAGACCACCGCGGCCAGACAGCTCTGGGAATCCACTAGGCTAAACAGAACCATGGGGAGGGAAGGGTTAGACGCGGAGTCAAATCGATAGAAAAGATGTTATTAGTCAATATGCGAAATAAATGTATTTCTAAAAAATGAAGAATTGTAAGAGATATTAAAATATTATTTCGGCTTTATTTGTTGGCTTCTGAATACATCTACAAGACAATTAATAGCACGAAATAATAAATTATAAAAATGAAAAAAAACTATTTGTTTGCTGATAGTAAATGCCCGAATGATTCTAATCTGGTTAAAAACTATTTTTGGATAACCAGAGGATATATATTAAAATTATATTATTTTCGTTATTGTAAAGTATCAGAGGAGCATCAATTATTCTACACTATATTTTTTACTTCCTTGCCAAAATTTCCTCGCTATATTCAACTTTTATGTAGATTATAACTATTTAATGAACTGTCTTTGAAAAAAAGAGCAAAGAACTATTCCCCGTAAATCCAATTAATTATTGCTTACAACTAAAAATTAGATCAAAACATTATTTAGAGTATAATTCAGACACTGATAAGAAATAACATAAAGCACATTAAGTAGTATCTCATATCATCAATCAAAACTATATGTGTCTTATAGCACACTTTCTCTTGATAAAAATATCCTATTATGAACAACTCCATTTAGAACACTATTAGCGAGGTTCTTTTTCTAACAATTATCTCAACTCTCACCAGCGTCATCTATCAACCTTTTTCAGAAGCTATTCTGAACCCAAGTGTAAAAGTGAACTGATGAAACTGGTAATCCAATAAACCATTTTTATAAAGATAAGATTACCAAAACAGGCGCCGACTTCTTGAAGGTAATTTGAAGACAGAAAGAAAAAAATTCTTTGTGAAGTCAAAATCTCACTATCACGAGAACAGTAAGTGTGGAAAACCACTCCCAACCAATTTTCAAGCACTATATAAGAAGTAATTAATGGGATATGACGCAAGATATACATCCATCTTAAACCTTTTGTGCAGCCTCTAAATACACTCCCAAGGGATTATCTCATTCTGAGATGATACCAATATATTGCTGATGATTCCCTTTTCCATAAAATGTGTATTGTTAAGCTGAAAAAACTCCAACGCCCTGCATCATTTTATATTAGCAAAAAATAAAAGTTTATTTTAATTCTAATAATAGAAATAATAAACTAATTATGTCTTTTCGTTTTAGTTTTGGAAATACGAAATAAATGTTTGACCTACATAAATAATCCAAATGTTCAACAAAACGTTGTTAACGAACAAAGTTTTTCTGAAATTTATTATTGAACAAGCAAAAATTTAGCTCATTTTTTTTAATTGGAAACAATCTAAAACCTTTCAACAATACTTCTGCAACATTTTTAGTTTAAAATGTAATATTTATCATTGGAGGATCATGAGTTTGACCTTTTTCAACATCCAATAATAGTATCTTCTTTCAAGTCGAAATTGAGAGGTGATTGATTGGCCTACATAAATAACGCTGATGTTCAACTAGAAATTATTCACTTTCAAATTAAAAATTATAGATGGATCATAAGTTTGGTCATTTTCTACATCAAATAATAAAACTACTTCTTTTTTAGGGCTTAATTATGAAATAATTGATTAGCTTCAATTTCTAGAAATTAGACACTAACAACTTAAAAATTATACTTCAGTTACTTAAAAGTTAATTCGAAACTGTCAATACTAAATGTAAGTTATCAATGCTTAAAATCTTCTAATCCTTAATTGTATTATTATTATTATCTTAAAAGCCAAAACCTATCATATAAACAAAATTGCATAGTTGCAAGATTTCGAGTTTGATTATGCTAAGATTGTGGACTGAGAATTATCATTATATCTGTTAAACTATTATAACTATGGTACTACTGTTATCTAGACAATAATATTACTAATAGTTCACTTCTTAGCATTTGTATATTATCGGTCTTGCCACTTGTGGAAATTCAGCGTAACAGGGTTTTATGACAGGTTATTTATCCAGAAAATCAAATAGCATCAGAGAATTCCGATGAATTATAATTCAAATTCGTCTGTATAATAATCCAGTGGTATTCAAGCACTTATCAGACCCATTTTGTGAAGGAAAAAAATTAATTATGCTTCTTGTATATCTGAATGTTTCTAAAGAAGATTTTGTCCAGATTGAAAGAAAATCTAATTCCGATGAAAAATTTTTACTATGCCTTCAATTCATCAAAAAAATCTAGGCTTGTAAAAAAATGTTATTTTTTCTCCTTGTAACTTAGTTTGTTTCATTGACTTCCCTATAAAAGCTACAAGCAGTAACGGCCGATGCAAGCACATCGTCCTTGATTTTGTTATTTTATTCACGAATTGACGAATTATTAGGAAGAATGACGAAGTAGCAAAACCCATGATTCATCTATGAGTTCCTATTGCAAACCGATAAAAATTATTTTCTTTCAATACTGTTATTTGTATTTTTAAAATTTATAATTTCATAAAAGAAGGATAAGTGATGAGTTTTCATTTCCTTTCAGCGCAAAATGCTCTACAGTAGTGTTATTTTATCTTAATGATATTTTCTGCGCTCATAATGTAGAACAACATTGTGGAGATACAATACACTATCTTGTCATGATAAGCACCACTACTATAAGTGGTTTCGAATAAATCTGGAACTAAAGGTTGACATCTGAAGTACTAGCACATTTATGTACTACACGAAAGTTTTCCTTAAATCATAAGTATATAAATAATTTGCTGTGAGAAGGGATGTGAAGTAATTTAAAATACTAAATATAACAAATGAATATAATTACTATAAATTTCAAAGAATTTTGAAATTCAAAAAGTAAATATAGAGAATCACATGTTATAAATCGATGAATTTCAAAATATTTTTGATTTTAATGTTCCGTATATTTAAAACTGGTTTTATTTAATATTTAATCTTTATCTTACTTAATATCAAATGTTAACTTTCAGAGATAAAATATTTTGAAAAAGAATTCTTTATTCATCTTTTTTTTGCATTACTAATGTTTTTAGTAATTCACTGTCGATAAAATATATTACATAATCTGAGATGCATCTGATTTATACTACATTGCAAATAAAGATTATAAAGCTTTAAAATAAGTAGTCAAATTAGATAGTGCCAATTAATAAAATAAACTGCGTGTATTACTTTTGAAACTAATATTAACATAAACTAGCACTTAATGAACATTAATATTCCCTATGTCCAAAAATGTAATTACATTTTAAAATAAGTTTTGTTTAATTCAATGCCATACATTTAAAAATAACTAAAAAATTAGTTCAATTAAATAAATTTATTGGCATTATAAACCATGAAGTAATTTCATTTGAAGAGAAATCTGACCTTATCTGAGGTATCTTGATGATAAACTAAATTTGCTCTCATCATAAAGAAATTTTGCAGTGATATCAAAGAATTTTATAAGGATTTTTGTTAATTGCATGTTTTGCTCTATTATTGTAATACAATCATCTTTCATAAAAAAATGCCTTTTTAATAAATATGGAAGTGTTATTTTATTTTATACGAGGATGAATTTGTTTTTTATTTGAAATTTCATGTCGAATCCAAATTCTTGTTTGCTGTGACTTTACTTTATTAACAGTTACTTAACTTTTATTAGCAGATACAAAGAAGGATACTTGATTATTGAATTAATAACTTAATCCGTTAATCTTCAATGTTTTTATAACGTGTGCCCTCTTTTCGAATAAAGGGAGTAATACTTAAAAGAATTACCATATTAAATTGTGATTACTCACTAAAATATATTGGCTAAATACAAAGAATAATACGGCTTGAGAAATAAATTTCTTTAAATGCCAACAAGACTTTATTAATTTTCTTTAAATTTTTGATGTGAATTAACTTTATATATATGTATATAACAGGTATTCGAATTCTTTTTCTTCTTATGTACATCGCGATGGTGACCGACCACCGCACCAACACTGAACGAAGCACTATCGACAGGATTTATGGTGGCCGACTGCTGTTTTTAAGATAATCCGTCCTTAACACCGGCTGATTCACCGAATTGTAATCCTCTTAGAGGCAGTTGGCCCCCAGCCACAAAGTGGTCAAACTCTAACTTTACTCCTCATTTACCCTTACACCTATCATTCTGTTAAGCGAGGAGCTGGCCAACATTTAAAGAAAATATCTTCAAAATTCTCAATATTCGCTATAAATTATCGTTCCAGAACTAAAAGAATCCAAACACTTGAAAACTTTCAAATAATTGGTATATATAATACACTATCAGAACATTTTATTCAAACTGGGGACTATTTCTTAGTATCTATCAGCACAAGTAAGGAATAAAAACTAGGAAATAGACATTGCAGCAATTAATTCGGGTCTTATGGTGTGCTTTTAAAAATCTAAACTTCAAAATAAATTATCTCGTAGAAATAGAAATGAATTTTTATAAGAATGAATACAAGGAGAGAAACTTTAGTTCCATGTTTAGCTCCAAATGTGTACAAACATCTCTTGACCCAAAATTCCAACTAAATCAATGCAAAGAGGCATTCATTGTTCTGTAAATTGAATTTCCTTTTACGGAGTAGCAGAAGATGTTTATAAAGATTCCTCAGTTGAGCTAGAAACAAGGAAAGATAATGCAGAAGAGTTAAAGAATACTTGTCACAAAATTTCAAATCTCTACCCACGTTTTACTAAGAATGAAGAATACGGAACACTTCATTTGATTAATAATAATAAAAAAAAAAGATCCGCCTTCCGAAAGAAAAATACTTTACCAAACCTCTCCCGACGCCTCCGAGTTTGTTTGCTCAAACAAGCAGAGAAAGTTAGTAATGACGGGTTCCATATGTCTGATAAAAAAAATCAAATTATTAAGTGCAACACAATAAAACTAAGTCAGCGCGATCCCAGGCTTGTTTAACCATAGGTTTAACAGGAGAGAAAGCGGGGTTTGAGTGACAGCTATCCAACATGTACGAAATGATGTTGACGTTGGATTATTTTTTAATCGCATAATATCTAATAAACTGTTTCCTACCTCTTCTTCTACGTAAAGAATATTATCAATTGGACTGCTGAATTTGTAATTAAATATTTCACTTTTGATGCAGAACTCGCAAACAAACCTGACCCCGATATGATTGACCTCTATTACGATATGGCAATGAATGCCATCTGATTCCCACAACTCTGCTGCTTTCTGAATTCGTGTGGGGTTTTTGTTAGGAATATTAAAGCACCATATCTAGGACAAAGATGAATAGTGATTTCTTTTGCTTTCGGTGTAATTATACATTGTCGTTTCTAACTTGTCTCATTATTATTCCAGTGCACTTTTTAAAAAATAATTTTTTCTTTCCTCTACATGGATTTTTTTTTCTGAAATCTAATATTTTGTTGGATAGATGATGAACAATTTGAAAATGGATGAAAAATTTGTGTTATTAATTTTATTTTCTAGCATATGAGGTATAAAATGTGAAGGTATTATAACTGTGGAATTGATGAATATCCGTTTTATAAATCTCTCTGAGTATACAGAACAGAAGGTCTCATGCCTTCGTATCCATAACTTTTCCAGTCACTAAACGGTTTAATGGGCCTGTTTCTGGAATTTTATTATATACTAAAAAATTTATAGTAGAAAAAATCAAATATAACTATATACAGAATATACAAACATATATGAAATGATAATGAAATGAAATCGTTTACAAATATTTTCAACGTTGAAAAATTAAAGAAAAATTATTTGGAATAATAATATGAAGAAAAATAAAATGTATGGAAAAAAAAGCACATAAATTCTGTGTTCACTTGTTATAGTAGATGTTGAAGTGAAAAAAATCAAAAAGAAAATAATTTGATTTATGGTAACAAAGAAAAACTCTGATTGATATTTATGAATGCAAATGTATGTGAAGAAACTGTGGGGCTTTCCCTCTTTTGTCTTTGTGAGTATGACACTTGATGCTGAGAGCTAGGGAGGCGAGAATATATCTCTATTTTTTACTGATAAATTTAATTTTCTTATGGATTTTTTTGCCTAGAGAGGGAGTTGCTGGCGACTCTTCATTCAGCCATTCTTGTTCACGGCATGGTGATGGTTTTTTCATATGCCAAGAGATTGTGAGGATGCATTCCGTAGTATAATGGAGATAATGGAGTGCGATTACCAATTCCACCACAACTGCTTTGATTACTCACCGACAAATTGAATCTTTTTTATTTTTATATTTAATGTTTTTGTATATGAAATATTCAAAGAAATTGTCAAAGAATTAGAACTCGAGATTTTGTCTAATCTTCACGTTTCGATTTCCCTAGACCCGAAGGAAAAACATTTATGGAATAATATCTGCTTCTGTATAGCTCTATATTTCAGTGAAAACAATAATTCACACTTGGAAACAAATGATATACCCACATTCCCACAAAACTTGATTTATTTTTCTCAAAATTTGAATGAAATCCATGCACAGGGAATCAATTCGAATACAAGTAAAAACGATCATTGCAAAACGTGAATAAATATATGAAATCTTGCAGAAAAATGCAGAAATATATGAAAATGCAGAATATATGAAATCAGAAATAAATGCAGAAATATATGAAATCTTGAATCACATTCATCCAATGACTGACCGTCTGTCTGTCTGATTTTTCTCGAGGGTGTAAACGCGGTTACTGAAAGACGAGGTGACTTAAATAAAGGAAATTTGGAAGTAAATCTTGTTACTAAATTTGTAGTTCTGTGTCAAAATTTGAATACAATCGGTTTTCAAAATTAATACTTGGGTTTTTTATCATATTACGAATGACAAATTCATTATGTGCAGACTCTGAAAATGAAAATCTGTGCACTCATGGCATTCATTGCTTTAACCATTGTCCACAATTTCCTAGAGAAGGAGGATAACCCTTTTATTACAGAATATGTGAGAAAGTTCCGAGAAGATTACTCAGACTAGTTGGAATCTTCTTGATCTGTCTCTGTACTTGATATCACAAAGACTGAATAAATTATAACAAATGAAATTTGATTTTTCTTTTTGAAATGAAATTTAGAAATGAATATCAAATTTTGGATTTAATCTATCAATTGGAAGTGAACTAAAACTAAAATGATTTTCTGTACTATATAAACAAAATATGCCATATAGTGGGAAAGGAGTAAGGAGAACACAATTTTGACTATATATGTTATCTAAATTATTTTCAATTAATTTCTTCAAAGATAGACTTTACGACTGCATTGTCACATTGAAAACGGATTCAGAGAAATTGTATAAATATCAAAAGCAATTAGCAACGAGGGTTTGAAATATAGAAAAGAAAGAAATCAAAGAAATCAAAGAAATTAATGATCAAGAAATGGCTAAAAAAGAATTATAGAATCTTCTAACTCCAGCCGTCGTTGAAAACAATGTTAGTGAAGAAAAAAAATATTTAACTTTAAAAAAATTAAACGTAAGTTTTAAAATTAGTCTCAAGAACTCTCTTATTTTGCAAAAAACGTTTGATCTAAATATAGAAAGAAGAGATCACTTTATGACAGGTATTAAAAATTTTTTCAACACGCAATACAAAATTTTGTCTCAAGCCAAAAAAAAAAATGTTTTTTTAAATCAATAATTACACTATGCATACACTTATTACGCAATAAAAAAATATTTCATTTAATATTTGTTTCGATTTTGATAACAAAAATTATTTTTGTTATCATTAAGAAGAGAAATCGAAACCAGTATTAAATGAAAGGATTTTTTTAAACATTTATATTTATTTTTCTTAAAATATGAATTATGCCTAAGATATATTTACATCTTTTCTTTCATCCTAACTATATCTAAGACATCTCCCCCCCCCTCCCTGTTTTTTCGAAATTTCGAAGCGAGGCACATCCTCCAATATTTGAATATATTTTAATATAAAAGAGAATGTCGTCCACAGTAAATTCATACCAGGTTAAGGTTATTTTGAATCGAATGCTAAAATAAAACTTCTGATTTTTATTTAGTAATTTAATTATCATATTAATTTCTATATTTTAGAATCGAATTTCAGAATATTGAATAGCTGGAATTAGTGGATAACGAAGAAGATATTTTTTTCTTCAATCCTTCAGTTTATATAAATGTAAAGAGCTCAAATATAACGTGCTGCATATCCAGAAGCACAAAACATACATTAATATAAATATTTACTAGACAATGATTCCTTCAGTTGAAATGTCATTTCGATTTTAGCGCATTCGTATATATGCATTTCTATTCAAGGGAATGTTGTCATTTTCGGATCTACACGTAAAATAGATTCGTGTCATAACTTCAATTCTGCTAAATATAAGTCGTCTGAGGTAACCAGTTGTTTTCCTGAAAATAGGCTATCTTTGATTTCAGTTAAATTATTTAGATATAACTTCATGTCTAAGATTAAGCCAAAATGTCAGGTTTTAAGGTCCTGTTATTTTAATTGTCTGGTATATGTTCTGTTTATTGCGCAGAACTCTATTGTGTATTTTTATTGCACTTCATCAAAACAATTAAGTAAGTCAGTCGTTCCATCTAGGCATCCAGTTATTTTTAATTTAGCCGATAACTCAAAATATTTAAATATTTTTCTTCTCTACTTCTATTGTATTTCACAAATAAATTAATTTCATTGTTTTAAAACAAATAAACTTTTTAATACTTTTTTCACTTAGTGTGCATTAAAAATGTCCAGATGCTATGCATTCATCAACATGCCATTACAGCATTAAATGTTGACGATATCTTGAAGCACTGTTTATGTAGTGAATATACTTTTTACTGTAAAACATACGATTGAATGATGTCAAACAAATATGCATTGAATTTTTTTTTTCTAAAAATAAACACCATGTTTTACATCTTAATGAATAAAAAACAATCAATTAATTCAATTAGAAGCGTAGGCACAGAACGTTTTTTTTTAAATAATAAAATTGTTTCAAACTCCGCATTTTTTCCAACATCCTCGAAGGTCGAATTCTTTACTTTTCTTACTTTCTTTCTTTCATATTAGAATGGATACACACATCAATAGATTATCAATCCGATTAAAAAACTTGTTGACGTGCATTGATTTTTATAAATTCAATGTTCAGCCTTTTTTGAACACTCAAGGTAACACCATGAAATCTCGATGTACTCAACATGTTAATTATAGTTCAAAAGCCGGAAACTGAATTTTCATTTAAGTTTTCTCACGCTGTATAATTATTTCGAGCCTCACTCTAATAAACAAAACACTTAAACAATCGAGATAAACAATATATATATTTTTTTCTTACTGAATCTATTATTCCCAATTTCAAATGAGGTTTTTTTTTCCCTATTTATGAAACGCTATTTCTAAACCGCAGTGAACTTGCTGCAGAATGGAATATAAAGCTCTTTCTTTCTTTTTTTATTTAATTTAAGCCATGTTGTTATTTTACACTTCAATAACACGTAAACATTTCAACAGTAGTCCTCAAAATGCTTTCAAAAATTAAATAGATGCTCATAATTGAAAATCAGATGAAACTGAAAATTTCTGTGTAATTAGACTGCAAAGTATTTTTAATTTACCATCCAGACTTTTATCATTTTTTTTATTTTATTACCATCACATATATAAGAAAAAAACTATGGTGTGCCGTAAAGTCATATAGAAGAAAAGCAGTGATTATGAAAAACACTAATAGTTTATTTTGAAATTGCTGCATTTTTTTTACAAAATTAAATCTGAATTAAATTTATCATCTGAGATGGTAGAATTCTTGTTTCGAAATTGAACTAAACTAAATAATTGCTTGTTCAGCAGTTTAAGGCAGTTAAGGCTGCACCTCTTAGGCCCTGAGAGGTTCAGGGAAAACCAGAAGGCCACGTATTTCAGATTTTGTAATAAAAGTATATTTTAAATTGTAACATAGTTAGAAAATGAATTAATTTTTTAAAACCATTAATATTTGAAACCATAACTTACATTTGTAGACTCTGTGTACGTTTAAGTTTCATTTTTGGTGCGAAAATCTAAATTTGAAACAAAA
>JAPMOR010036789.1:482682-513059 GCA_026543865.1 Argiope aurantia
TGTAGTTTCATGATGACTCTTTTATAACCATCAGTGTCCATTTTCGCCTTATTAGGAAAAGAAATTAAAATATTTCTCTACATTAGCTCAACAAGAAATAATTTTCATTCTTTTTATTATATTACAACGAACTTTTTTCTTTTTATTACCGATTTATAAAAAAAGAGGAAAAATAATTTCAAAAGCACTTCAAATCACTGGTGACTATTCTTCACTGATACTCTTTTTTAATTTACAAAACTTTATTCATATATCGGTAAATCAGATTCAAGTACACACAACACTATATTTTAATCGTAATCGATCACATAATCGATTCACTATTAAAACACTTATTTTAGAATAGTAATTTTTTTTTCATTTGACAATGTCACACCGCGATACACTTTTAACAGAAAGAGAAAACTGAATTATGAGTATTAGATTCATCTCATTCTCGCACTGTCTGTTCAGTATTCTAAATAGCATAACCATTGTTATTAACAATTGTCCATTAGGCACCTGTGATCAGAGGAAGATCAAGTGAATGCAAGATTTGATTCCACAAAAGATACCATTTATATTAAGGAATATTAGGATGAATTAGAAGGAATATTAGGATTTATATGAAAGAATATTAGGAGAATGTAAAATTTGTCATCGAAAATCAAACACTTACATGTAGCTGGAATTCGGAGAGTGCATGCTGATTCTGATATCGTACTTATTATTTAAAACTCATCGCCTGAGTGCATTTTATTATTCAAAAGTCACAAGCAGACTAACAATTGGATAGTTTCGAAAATGAAACTTACATCCATTTTCAAAGCATAAAAATAAAATTTTATGGTTTTATTTCCAAACATGAAAAGAGATATTGAACTAGCCGAGGAAAAGAAAACAACTTTATTTTTCAAAATGCACTTTATTCTTTTAATAACAATCTCGTTCTCTTGAGCTCTATTATGACGGCTTGGGCGGTCTCGGATTTACTTATTATCTGAAGGCTAGAGAAGACATACCATTCAGACATACATTCTAAGGTTTAAATTAATATATGAATAGATTAAAAATGTTGGACATCAACGTAAGAAATTAATTGTCCGTATATCCTGTGAATCTGTAAATCCACCAAATCTGAAAAACAGTGGTGATTATTGGTAAGTAAACATTGGAACTCATTGCTGATAAAACAAATACATAATTATAATTTATTAAGAATATTGAATAGTGAAATTAAGAATATCCTGACATAGTGAAATTTTACATGAAATCCTCAAACGTTTATTGCTCCATAATCCAATAATTACTTCCTGGGCAATAAATAATTAATAGCTTAATAAATAACCAAAATTAACATTTTAAATCGAATGAATTAATATTTGTTAATTGATATTTATTAAAAAATGATACTTTGAAGAATAACAAGGTTTTTGCACTTAATTCCTTTGATAATAATCTTTTCCTAGTATGCTTTTTAATGATGTCTTGGGTGACTTCGGGTTTAATTTTTCTGTATTCGAAAAAAAGTAAAACTATCAGGAAACTACATAAAAATATTTATAAGCGAAACAATGAATGAACAAAGCGATGAAATACAGAAATTTCCAAATGACTGATAGAATTTAATATTCAAATTAAAAAACCCCACAATTATCTTTTTAATTCTTTTTTTTTGGATCATAACAGAAGTAAAGAAAATTTCTATGCGTTCAGTAATTTAATGTCAACATTTTTTTTTTCATTTTTTTTGCTAATGCTTTTCATGCATGAATATGATAAAAAAGGGCGTATTTTTCTTTTCGATAAAAACTTAATTACTTTTTCCTTTCATATTTTTATTACTTATTTTGTTTCATAAACTCTAAGAAATTTGACAAAATTCATTCGCCTTATTATTTCAAAATGCTTTGTCGCACTTATTTCCCACGGCAACTCAGCAAAATTGCCACCAGAGATGCAAATGTATTTTTATACATCAATTCACCATCATGTTTATGAAAAGAAAAGGAAACAAATATTTATCAAAAAGGAAGGAATATTGCCGACACAAAGTCAAATGCAAATACCTTAACAATATGAATAAACAATTAGTGTGGTGGAGATTGTAATAGCGTATACAAATCTCTAATAATAAGAAATCAAGTACTTATAACGTTCTTTCTTTATCAGAGAGAAATTTGTTTTAGCCTTGAACTGTAACCAAACATGCATTGTTTTCTCAACTTGATGGAAACTATTTCTTAAAAAAAATAAGCTTATAGCTTATTATCAAAAGTTTAAAGAATGGATAAGAAAAAAAAGTTGCAAAGAACCCGACGGTTTTTTCGTTATGAATTGAGTAATTTTCGAAACATTCAAGGCAAAATATTATTACAATCAGGCTTCCTAGTAGACTTTATTTTTTGATGCGTCGCAGAGGAATGAGAAACAAGGATTAAATTAACCTACATTTTTGTTTTCTCTCTGGATAATATATGTTTCTCGTTATAAATTGTATATGAGAAAAATGATTTTAAAATAAAATGAATATTTTCATATATTTTAGAAAATGAAAAATATTGAAGACCAAAAAATTCAGATTTGAAATTGCATTATATTTAAAATTTTACTAATGTTGATGTTTTTTAGATATATAATTGCATTTCTAATTATAATTTTCTAAAACAAATACTCTCATTTTAACAAAATTAAAATTTTCTGCTTTCTTAATTCTGAAAAACATTTTGAACAACCATTTATTTAACTAATGATATAGGCTACGAGCATACTTTTCTGTTTTTACTTTTCAATTTAAATTATCTTGAATTAAATTTTACTCTAATTCCATTCTAAACTCAAAAGCACACAGTTGAAATATTTTTCATAAAGTTTAGTACATACATAATGTTTAAATAATGCTGTGTGATATTCTGAAGAAGTGCAGAGGTTCCAATTAGTATCATATCTAGGCATCTTTGACTTAATGCTTTTTATCTATTCAAAGCTCTTGAATTAAAACTTTTCAAACATTTCATGTGATTCTTATTTATTGCCATTTTGTAACGCTTAGTGAGATGTTGCGTGTAGTAATGGTGACCGCCAATGAGAAAGAAAAGGGAATTTCATTTATATGTGGTATTTTTTATAACTTCAAATTATTTTTTAAAAAAATTAGAATGACTTTTTAAAAAATATAGTCTTAAATGCAATAGTTAGAAAACATTCAACAATTTTAAGAGATCTTCAAATCTCGTAAATTTAGCGATTAATTTCATACAGTGAAAGTATTTTTTCTTTATGACTCGGAATTGAGGTAGTATTATATATATAAGCATTTAATCAGCAAGCAATGTAGTTAAGTTAAATATATAAAAAAGCGATAAATATTGAAGAATAAATAGAGAAACAAATTTATTTTAATAAATAACACATGCATTTTAAAGGCAAATACAGGGTGGTTAACAAATTAAAATTTCAAGCAATGTGGCACGAATAACCGATTTTAAAAATTTCGAAGAATTGTCGCATTTAAAAATTTCTATAATTCTATTAATTCATCGAATATTTGATATTTATTCAAAGCTATAAAATGGAAATAAACTATTTTTCAAGCGGGAGTGAATGATCACGTTCATCATAAGTGCACATTTTCCACTTATGCTTCATGGTTAATCCTGAAATTCGAATTCATAAGAATTTGCCCTGACATATGTTTAATTATTCTTTAGAATATATATTTACTTGAATAATGGTTTTAAAAAATTAGGGCAAAATAAAATAGTTTGCGACAAGTTGAGAGATTTTCCTTCGAGATATAGTTAAGATAAATTTAAAAATATGAATTAAAAAGAAACATTTTATGAAGCAATAATTTTACATGTTTTGAGATATGTGTAAAAAAAGTAAAATGTCTTGTATATTCTTTCCATATCTCAATAATGAATGTATAATTCACTATTAAAAATGTTATAGACTATGAACTGAATTAATTTTTCTGAAATGCACCACCAAGAGGCGCCATTTTAATGAAATCATCTTTAATTAAATTTATCTATTTATTGATGATCAAATTTCGAAAATATTCAATTAGTGTATTTTCATCGAGAATAACCAAGTATACAAACTACATATTTCGAACATACCGAAAAATAATTCTGAAGAGTCGATTACGAAATTCTTGGGTTACAAATATGAAAAATATGTATCAAGTTAATAAAAGTGGATAAAAGTAAAGACAAAAATATTTTTCTTTGATTATGTAAGTAATTCTAAGTTTGTATAACTTTTATGAGGCAGCATACCAATAGCTAATTCTAATTACATAAAAACTGTGAAACTCACTATCAAACTGCATCTGAAAAACCTGTGGAGTCCAGCAAAAAAAGAAACCTTACTTATATATGAGAATTTAACCCCTTTCAGAATCTATTTTTTCCCCATATGAAATATTGGAGATAACCAATTATGTTTTCAATTTCAGTTTCTTTATTATTGAAATAAATTTTCCCAAACTTTAGAAACCAACAGTGATTCGCAAATTATTTCTTCTGCATTTACATCAAACTAATTGTTTCTATAATGAAATAAAGATGGTGCCGGCGTCCTGGCCTAGGGGTAGCGCATCTTTCCCCTTGATACAGGTGTCCCGGTTTCGGGTCCTGGTTTGGGTATGGTTGTTCTCTACTCTGTGTTCTTTTGGTGAGGTTTGTGAAAGATCCACCTGCGAAAGGGGTTGTGCAAATAAATGTGTGCGTCATCTTCATATGAGCTAAGTCAGACTTCTGCCTTCTAGTACTCTCAGAGGCTTTGCCCTCAGAAGCTACTGCATACTCGGATAAAATCGCTGACGCCCGTCAGCGCACTCGTAAAGTGCCATAAGAAACAACAACAGCATTAAAGATGATTGTAAAGCACTTATCTATAGGTGTTGCAAATATACAGAGCGAATGGCACTATTATTTTTTTTCTGAATCTAATGCACTCACAGTAATTATAGTCATTTTTATTGTAACAAATAATTTAAACCATGCTAAAATTTGACATCAGAAACTACTTTTTAAATCTTATCTTAGTCTATCACATTTTTCTACTAAACTTTGAAATAACTATTAACTTTTAATGAATCAAAAATAACTATATTCCCATGCTATTCAAATCTTTGAAATAAAACTTATTACTATTGTGACACTTCAAATGGTTATTAACTATATTTTTGATGAAGAGGCGTGCTTCTTTTATATCTCGTTTCCTTAAATAGTTTTCAAAATATATTTAATTTTTCTGAACAATTTAGTTTTAGTTTTTTTTTTTTCAACTTTATTCCAAATTCAGGCTTTATGTTTATAATATTTTCAGTTTATATCAAGCTATGGTAAGAGCTTAAGTGTTTATACTTCCATAAACTTTTCAAAATTTATTTTAAATTTGGGAGAAAAATCTCACAGAATATTGATCTATTATTGCGTTATATACCCTACTTATTAAACCAATCAAAATTCAAAACATTTTTCTTTTCTTTTTGCCAAATATTTTTTAAATTTTTCTGAATTTTATCAAAAGTATTAATGAAAGGAACAAGATAACATTTTATCATAAAAAAATTGAAAGAATTTTGTATTTATACCAAGATGAAATGGAAAATACATTTTCAGATCTATATTTTTCCAAAAATAAATAATTTTAATATGTATGAGATTAAATTATAAATAAATAACATGTTCAAAAAGAAAGAGAATACTTGCATAAATTAAAAGCTGCTGAGAATAAATGAGATTTATCTCCCATTCTATTTATACATAACTTCAGATGAATGATTCATGGCTCCTGATTCCACTGATCTATATGACCGATTAAAGTTCAGATCTGAAATCGTTTTTGAAAGTTTTAATGGCATATGAGCGATCTAAAGCTTTTTGAAAGTCATGGTAAGACTCCGTTGTTGCTTCTCATGGGCATTTCAAATGTTATTATGGAACCTTTTAGCCAAATTTAAACAACATTTCATTTTAATTCGTATTTTTCCTATTTTCAAAGTGTAAAAAAACTATAAAAAATCTCCTTAATATCTAATGAATACATTAACTATATCCAATATTAAACAATGATAAAATGATGTGTTTCGAAAAAAATACAGGTTCAAGTTTAAAGTTAATGATGTATAATGTCATTACTGCGGAATATTAGGCAGATTCTAATGCTATCATTAAAAAATTCGGTATCTTTTTAAAAAGGATTTGTAATAAAAAAAATTTCTTGACAAAAAGAATTAAGGCATGTAAGGTAAAATCGAAAAATATAGCATCCAAATACATATTTGTAAATCTGAACTTTTATTTTTTCAGCAAGTCACAATTTTTGTTTTGATTCTTTCTTATTTAGTTATTGGTATGGTTGTTATTACACATTTTTACTGACACTTTTAAGTTTGTAAAGCTGGAATTGTTTGGATATTTCAAATCTGTTAACGTGAAATTTTGTAATTATTTTTAATCTCGTTTCCTAATGAGCAAATGTTATATTTTTGTATTCGTTGTGCGATATACCAACAGTACTTGTTTAAATAATTCTACAACTTAATGATTAGGTAAAGAATTATTTCAATCTAATTTTACACCATATGAGTGCTGTCACCTAACAATGAATTTTAGGAAAATTTATTTTAAGATGCCATGGCAACTAAAATTGTGAATTATAAATTGTGGACTAAAAAATAGATGATAATCAAAATTTTAAAAAAAAAACTCTTTTTTTAACTCTCTCATAAATGTCTGTGTTTTTAAACTGATTTTGTATCGTCTGTTTTACATATAAAAATTGAATTTTCAGAACATGATAATGGTATAGTATGTGCGAAAGCGTACAAAAGAAAAAAAATGATATATCAAATATAAAAGTTAAAATATTTCTAAATTATTACGTTTAAACTTAAATACGAAAATTTTATATTCCGGCAGTATTCGCTAGAATCTTAAGTATTATTTCTTAATTTGGAATCTTTACAACAGCAATTAAAGCAAAATTATTCTAATTAAATTCAAGTATTATTTAATATACAAATATAATAATTATTGCATCTTTAATCACTTGCTATATCTTTCTCTTATCTACTTAATATATTTGACATTTGTTATTTGAAATTCCAATGATAGCCTTTAATGTGCTATTTTTAATAAAATCCTCAATCATATGATTCATTCATTGATATACATATATTTACTTTTCCGCTGCTATCAATTAAAACTTTTATAAACAAGTGCTTATTTGTCAATTATGATACATTTAACTTAACACATAACTTCACTTTATATAAAATTTATAAATTTTTAATAAATTTTATAAAATTCTTGTCATTTTAAAAGGTATTTTGATGTTTCTAAAATAAAATATAAAAATAATTTTAAATTTTAAAAATGTTTCAATTGTTTGATTTTGCATCTTTTAAATTCTGTTATTTTTTATTTTATAAAATGTTGTACATTTGATTAAACAGAAGAAAAAAATAGTAGACATTGTGGGTAAGAAATCGAGGTACTAATAAATCAGAAGGATATTTCATAAGGAAGCATAAATCACAATATCAATGCAAAATCTTGTACTCATATTCTTTCTTAAACCGTTATAGAAGATAAGATATAAAAAACAGAAATTTTGAACTGAAATAAGTCGAACTAATTTTTGTCCATATTATCAATTAATGAAACAAATTTGAAACAAAACTTACTGCACCATTTAATCTATTGCTCATATTTCTAGCACTGGAAGCAAAATTTTCAAAAAGTAACGATGCAAATATTTTGTGTTACATTAACCTCTAGCAAATAAATATTGACATATATGATTGCTTTTAAGAAAAAGTTTTTAAAAAATATCACAATGCTGTATTTTTTCACAAATGATTTTTGTGTTATAGATATTATGAAACAATTGAAGGAGGCTGTTTCCTTATCAAAATACACACATTACAATATAATTTGCAAAAACAGATCCAAAATACATAAAATTGTGGTTGCTTTCGATTTCCATCAATGTACCAAACTGTGTACTTATATTGAAACTGATCTTTGTCTTTCTTTTCTATCCGTTAAAGCATATCTAATTATTAAAATTTAAAATATCTATTTAAATATTTTAAGGACAATTTTAATTAATAATGGGTATCTCATTTCTAGTATACAGAAATAAATTTGGAAACATGAATCGGGTGAAAAAAATTAATGGCCTAAGAAGCTCTTAACCAACAATGTTCAAACACCAGTTAAAGAAAATGTGCTTTAGCAATGAGGTGCTTGCTGCTGAGTACTAAAGATTTTGTTTGCTTGTTTTTCCTCCATAACAAACATAAACGGGCTATTAAAAACTGAAATTCTGTTAAGATAACAATTTACTCCCTTATGCTTTATCTAAATGAGGCTGTTATCTGAGTGCTCCAAGATCTCTTTGAATAATCGATGTCCTAGGTTTCTTTTGCTTTAAATCCTTGACTTGAATAGATCTGTAAGACCAAGTATATTAAAAGCAACACTCAGAGTCAAATCTTTTGAATTATAATCTTAGGTATCTGAGTTAAAAGGAAAAAAAATCATATATAAACAAAAACCATCCATTTAAGTTATCAAGAATTCTCAACATAATAAATACTGATGTCTCTTCACTTGAATTAGAAGTCAATTGACTTAATAAATCTTCAGTAAATAAAGTAGTTTAATTTAATCCTCTTCCATAAATAAAGCAGCTCTCAGAAAATGCTAATCTTTCAAGTTCTCCATCCCTTTTTCATCGCATACGAATAACGACTCTACAGGGAAAGAATTATTAGTCTAATGCTAGATTAAATCTGCATCGTGACAATCCAAGTTCTGTCTGATCTTTTTCTCAAACACCCCATTACATATACTAGCACATTACAGTAGCTCATAAATCCGGCAGGAAACAAAACAGAAGACAGGTGGAAAAAATGCGTTGGTGCAAGAGGAATTGTTGCATCAGAAAAACAATCCCTCTCCTTTCTCGTCCAATTAACAAACTATTACCAGTTTTTTTCTTCTTCTGTTAGGCAGATGAGGAGATTAGGCTTGGTTAAACAATCGAAGCTCCCGAGTCGGTAGCTCACGAATTCGCACTGATGTGGAGGTGTTAAAAAAATGACAAGTCGGCAGTGGACGAATCAGAGGATTAAGTCTGTTCAAGGTAAAGCGGTTCAATTTGTGGGTTAGATTCCCATTCCGATAGGACTTGGTGGAATGTTGCGCAAATGCATGGTGCAGCTACTGCTACAGAGGACTCATGAATGTATTGTTCTGGTGTGCAGGAATGACGTCAGACAATGAAGAATGTGGTGAAGCAGAGATGGCGACTGTCGATTGAAGTGAAATTACCACCAAATGAAGCACGATTTTGTCAGGGCCTGTTCACGTCTGCTTTGTTTTCGGAAAATATGGATATCCACCCATTACAAATGAACTGATTATAATTTTGATTAAACTTGATGCGAATCATTTTCTTTATTAATTAATGGACAGGGAATGGAGAGATAAATGCATGTGGTTGTGAAATCTGTTGTCGCCCACTGTAATAAATAATTTCTATTTTTCTTTGAATTTTTCCAATAAGCGTGTGGCGACATTATTTTGAAATTTTTACTAGTTTAAAGAATTGAATAATGTTAAATTAATAATTAATATCGCTCATAAATTGAAGGTGAAAATGTTATTTACCGTAAGTTTAAAAGTTTTCATTGAAAATGAAGAAATTATTAGACCAAATATCAAACTAAATCAAAATTTTAAATTAAAACCTCAATTAAAACAAATTAAAAATCTTAGTTTCTATTTTTAATAATATAATAATTTTAGAAAATGCAATTCCAAAATTTCTCTACTCTATTACATTTAATAAATTGTTCAGATAGTCAAAATAAATGCTGCTAAATATCAAAAAAGCATACTACTGTTTTATTTTCAGATTAAAAAACATGAATTTTTTAAAAACAAATTTGTGGATATGCCGCTATGATATACTTTTTAATTTCTATTTTTAAATATAAATTAAAAAGACAATCATATTTTTAATACATTAATATATTTTTACAACCATACTATATTTATTTATCACTTTTAATACTGTACTATATTTCTAAAAAGAACAATAAAAAATGTCTTCAATTTTTTTTAATATTTTATTTTTAATTAGATAAATAACTTTATTATTTAACTAATGCATTAAGTAAACAGTTATATTATTGTTAAAATGGAGAAATTCTTATGATATTGCTTTGCTATGGAAAACTTAAAAATATAAATAATTACTTTAATAATTCCATTTTCTAAGATAGGTTTAAATCTGTAATTTCTTAAAATAATTTTTACTGTATCCAAAAAACAAAATGCTGACACAGTTTTCAAAAAAAAATGATATAATTTCCATGGGAAATTTTGTGAAATTTGTGCTAAGCAAACAACAACAACAGAGGGTTTGGCGCCACTGCTTTGGATTTCAAGCCGTGTTTGAGACTTTAAATCAGCAAAATCCAGAAAAAGACAGATCTCAACACATAAAATTTAAAAACAAAACAGGTATTTTATTTTTTTAGATATATATATCAATATCAAATGAAACGCTCAAGTGCTTGCTTATTGTGCTCCACTAAGGCGTGCAAGTGGCATAAAAAAATAAATTTCTCCACTTGTTTATATGCTATAGAATAGAAGCTTTTTTTTAAACTTTTAAAAGTAGTTACATACAGCAAATCGTCAAAACATTCAGTATAATATGAACTTAGCGTATTTTTTTTCAATTTCCCAAGATAGTGGGAAAACAACGGCGGTAGGAGAGAGTAAAATAGAAATTGCAAATTTGGAGCACAGAAATATGAAAAATATTTCTTATAAAATATGTAAAATAATAGAGAGTAATTCTGTAGAACTATAGAATAAATAATTTTACAATATTTTAAACAGTATATGTTTACTTATTGCTCATGCAATTTTTAAAGTTCAATATAATAGCAAATCATTTAATAACTAATTGTATAAAACTTTTTTCAATGACATACTTATTTAGAATATTAATTTAGTAATCTGCTTTCAATAGAAAATTATTATAGGGGTAATCATCTTTAGAATAAACATTTAAATGTAAGAGTACCTTTGCAAACATATTCTATAAAAGAAATAGGATTACTGCGTCTTTTTAAAATTACACATTACATCTAAGTAATTTGTTATATGTTATTCCATTTTTTACAGAAAACAATACACAATTTGGCATAATTTTCTTTAATCAATCAGATATTCATAAAATACATTTTAGTATCCAACAGTAAAAAGCAATAATTATAAATCTTTATATCTTAAAATATCTAAAAATAATTCTAAAAATTATTTCTTGTCTCAGAGTATTCAGAAACTTTTTATCTGAAACTTGACTAAAAATATCAGTTTTGAATGCTCGCCTTTTGGGAAATCTGCTGTGACTATTATTATGGAATCAATCGATCGCGATTACTAAAATTCGAATTTAATAAGATGCTTTTACAGAGTCCAGTTGTGTTCGATTCCTTCAAAGCTTTTATGTATTTTGTGAATTTTGTTCTTATCTAAAGTTGAGTACGCTGAGTAAGTTGAATAAAGCTGAGTTGAGTTGAAGTGAAAATTTAAAGAGCCAAATAATGAAATTTAAAAATGAGAGGATAAATGTTACCATAGTGATCCGATCGCGTTTAATAGCGCCTATATTCTTCAAAATGCGATGACAAATCTAAAAAGCAAGCAAAGGGCATATTAATTACTAAATTGAAGCAAAATATTTAATCCATGATATAATAAAAACTCATCATCTTACATAAGCATTGACTCTCAATATTAAATAAGTGAAATATTGAATAATCTGCAACGGAAAAAAGGAATACCTTTCATATAAAATACCATCTTCCACGATAATCATAATTCTAATATAATATCAACTATATATAAGACAAATTTCTCATCTAATTTTTTTCTTTATAATAAATATATACAAACAAATCTAAAAAAAATATTGCATATTTTAAAAAACCTTTTTTAATTCATTGCTACAAATTCATTCATTGTTGTTAATCAAAACCGTTCTTTGTCCTTTATATTCCCCTTGATCATCTGTTTTTCACTTAATATCGGGACACTAACTGAGATAAAAATAATAGACAATGCATTCAGTGCCGAAAATATATAAAACTCATTTTAATTATTAAAAGAAATAATACTTCTGTTTCCTGCATAATTTCATATTATTTTCCTCAAATTATAGGTAAAAAATAAAATTCAGTTTCCGAAAACTATTAATCTTAAGCGGCATTTCCATGCAAGATGATTCATTACGGACAAGGTCAAAAAGAATTTAGATTAGTTAGAAAAATAAATATGGAACTAAAACCAAGTAAAAAGGCGCTCTGTTGTAAAATGTTCAGAATATCTCAACATTAGCTTAAAATATAATATCAAAATAAAAATCCCAATTAAACTGACTTTGAAAACTAGAATAACTTTAACAATGCTGCATAATAACAAAGAACTGAAACCCACTGTAATATTCCTTAGGTTTCTAAAATTTCCTTCCCGCATATGTTATTAAGGCCTAACAAGGACCTTGTAAAGCTCCAAAACTTATCATTTTACACATTTTAAATGCATATAAAATCTGTATTCATAACGCGAACTGAAGTTCTGAAAAAGTTTAGTTTCGTAAACAACTAACTAGAATACTTGATCCATGTGAAATGATTGGCGTCAATAAAGGAACTAAAGTTTTAAAAAAAAAAGCTTAGTTTCCATTCTTTGGAAAGCATCTAGGTATCTCATGGTCACCGGTTAGGCGTGTCTAAAGAATATGGGGGTTATGGGATTATACGTTAACTCGTCAAAACAATTTGTTCTCTAAAAAAGGTATATAAATAAAATGTCGATCAGAAAATGGCGTCCTAAATATTGTTCTTCACAAGTTTGAAGGTTTTCCTGATAAGCATTTAATAGCAGTAATTATATTTTATAAATTTTGCTTATTTTTATTCCATGGTTTAGACTTTAACTCGTTGTAAAAAAATATTAAGAAGTGTGGCAGGGATTTAAAGTAAATATTTTCAAAACTAGATTTAACCAAAAATAAAAGATTCGGGAACAATCAATCAAAGATTTTAGATATGCTTAAAGATTTTCCTCTGGAATTCTGATGTGTTTTTTTTGTTTAGTAAAAACTTGAGAAACAACAATATAAATGAGATTTTTTTAAGAAAAAGATATAAGAATTTCTTAAGTTTATTATATTCTAAAATATATTATTATTCTTTAAGTTTATATATGTGTTACGAATTTCATGACGTTAATTTTTATCAAAAAATATCGAAAATTAGTAAAAGAGGCTATTTTCTACTTTAAATTAAGTATTGTGCAATTCTTTAATTATTGCTTAGATAAAAAAATCACTGCATGATTAAATAATTAGTTTCAACAAATTATTTAGGTAATTTCAGATTGCTTTTCATGAAGGATTCAGGGGAATTTCATTTAAAATAAGTAAGCTATTGTTTTGAAGATACAACGTAAACAATATTATTTGGGTCAAAGGTGAAAACTAAGAATATGATAATTAGTTTCACCAAAATTTATAAATAAAACTTTTTGCTGCTTAAATTATAATTAATTAACTAATTCTTCAAACTGCTTAAAACTCTTCACTATTCCCTATATAAAACATCATTTTTAACTAGATTTTACTAACTTGTTCTGCGTTGTCTGATTAGCGAAAATTTTAACAACTGATTTTAAAATTGGTTCCCCGATGAGCTAGAGACTTGGAACTTTAAACACAGTTCAGAATAGAATTGCGCTGCAATATTAACTCATTTTTTGTTTGTCAGCTTGTTTATCAATTCAGTACAAAATTTGTCATCGATTAAAACCATACACAGAGCATCATGCCAAATTTTTAGTGCATCGAGAAGTTAATTTAAAATATTGCAAAATTTCACACATAAAAAAGCTAAAAAGCAAATAATAATAATAACAAAAAATTTTACATGCCGCGTTTTAAAACGGATTTGAAGGTATAACATGATTCCTTTTAGCCTCGTAAAATTTTATAACCTCATACAGATTCCTAACACCAAACAGATTGTCCTAAAAATTTATAATTGTGAATTTGTAAAATGCGTAATCAAAGCAGAAATTATTTTAGTAGAAAATAGAAAATATAGTAATTTTTTTATTTAAATTATTTTTTATCTAATGAGTTTTTTTTATCTAATATAGTAACTCCATCTGCGGCTTTTGTATTTGATGATCATTTTCTATAAAAATGCAGTGTTACATTATATTTATTTTCCTTTTTCGTTTGTTCGTTATTTGCACACACGTTGTCCCTTCCCACCTCCACCAATTTCCAAAACATTTTGACTAATGTCAGTGATTTACGATGAGTTTCACTAGAATTTTAAAAATCTTTTTTCTATCTTTTGAAAAATGCAAAAGGAGAAAAAAATATTGCAGATATTTAGATATTTATCAACATTTGAATTTGTTCAGCTACTCTTTTACATTTTGAGTGTAGTTCATTAATTGTAAAGTAAAATAACAGACATCATACTATAACTAACTAACCATTAAAATTCACTCCTATGCAATTAAGGCGTAAATATTTTAATCTTAAGATTACAAGCATTTCTTTTAGACTACTAATTTTGCCTCTGTAAATATTAATAGAGAATTTTCACTTTTTTGTCTCACGGAGAAAGAAAAAAATTCCCATCGATAAGTGTATATTAAGGTAATGTTGACTAATTATTAATTTCCCTCTGATGAAAATAAATTTAGAAAAGTAAGGAGAAGCAGCTCATTATAATCAGACCACAAAATCTGAAAAAAAAACTTATATATCCTATCCAAATACTGCTTGCTCCTTTTTAAACAAAGGATATTAAAATTTGAAAAAAACATAGTGACTCAACAGTCAATATTTTTGTGTAATTGATTATGTATAATATTTACCTTTTCCATGAAATAAATATGAGACTTTGTTTTCCAATCATTTGGTTAATTAATGGTAATATTTATGATGAGAAAATATGAAAATGCTTCTTTCGTCCATCCATACATTATTATTAATAAAATTCTGGTTTGTTTCACCAAATATTTAATAGAATTTCTGTTCTTGTGTCATATTGTATCAGAATATCAAGATAGTTTAAAAATCTTTTTAGGATTTCTTTTAAAGATTTTATGTATAAAACAAATTAAATGCAAATTATGCTTTCAAAATGCTTATATTATGTTGGGCTGAATATTTCATACAACGAAATATATATGAATGAGTGTTCCACATAAAGACTTCATTTTGATTTTTTTTTGTTTGATTACGTGACTATTGGAGGTTGGCAATAACCTAATATTTGATAAACAGTAGTGAAATCAAAGCAAGTAAAACAATGAAAACACCCGCTTAAACTTTGATGACCCAGTTATTTCCATCCTTAAAGAGAACAAATTCGAGACTGGGGAGAGTATAACATTGCCGCCAACCTGCCAAAAAAATAAAAACTTATCCAAAGATCAATAAAAAAATAGGAGAAGTCAGAACATCTCTTTATTGAAAATATTGTACATAATAAAGAGGTCAATTAGATGTAGTGACAACACTACTCAAATAAAAAATGCTGTCTTCAAAGTCAAAGTAGAGAAACTAGGCCTTGGCTCTGCAGGAGGTTTACAGGTGCGGCACCTCTGGTAACGTTCACATGCTCCAATAAAATTTTAAAAAAATAAAAAAAATGCCGCCCATTGCGCATGTCAAGTCCACACTCCTTGTTGCCACCATGTAACCATAAATCAGAACATCAGAAATTTTATAAAAGACTTTCACTTGTAAGTGAAGTCTTTGGGATTTTTTTATTTTTTTCCATTGTAGGGAGGACTATAGATTTTTGAATTCTCAAAGGATCTTGTTTTGACTTTAGCAGGTCAAAAGTACCGAGTTTACTCACATGTGCAACGGCGGTAACTTGTCAAAGGGCAATTTTCCCCATAGTTCACCATGTGACGAGTTAATCCGGAGAGTAAGAAGAGAATTTGGTAAGTTGTTTATCACAGAAATGACACAATTTAGGGGGCAAAAGGATAGACATTTCCAAATCCGTTAAAAGCGTGAAGAATTTTTAAGATTTGCACTTCCGGAACTTTGTAGATAGACTTTAAAAGAAAATCACTTCAATCTGTGAATTTTGCTTTGCGGTAGACGAAACTAGGCTCAGTTCATTGTCAGGTGGGGATCACTAGGGTCAGTCGTCACCCATAATGGAGAAAATTAGTAAGATTAAATCTTCAGATATGCACATTTCATGTTCTTGTTCCTTTCAACAAAATGTAATTTCTATTGAAACTTTATTTAATTTTCATATTAACTTTTATTCTAATATACAAACGCATAAAAAGCAAATGATTCATCGGCTTAAAAAAATCTAATATAAAAAATAAATCTGAATAGCACTTTTATTACAAAATTTTATTTATATTTTAAGAATCCATTTGAGCGGAACGAAGAAATAAAAAAAATTAATGAAATATTTCAGTGTAGCAAGTTTCGAGTAATTAATTTATTGCTTGACAAGCTAGAAGATAAACAGAACTCATTAGCCAGAGGATATACAGAGGATATTAAAAAAAATATCTTTATATCCAATGCTTAACAAACTTTTAATGCTATTTTTTTAAGTATCAGAAATTACTATTATGCATTCCGGATAGAGTAGATATCGTTTTATAAATGATACACCACTTGAATAGCTTATTATAGCTAAAATATTGTTCTTACAGACCTGTTATCAGTTATAGAATTTCTTATGATTATAACGCTTATTATTTTGATAACGAAGCGAAATATATTTTTTGATTGTTAAATAAAACTTTATTAAATTAAAAACTATAATTATTTTGATAAAGTAACGAACAAATTCCTAAATTACTATCTATTACTTTGATAACAAAATAATTCATTATTAAATATGCTTCGATCCGAAATTCTACCACGTGAAATTTGTTATAATTGCGATTAAGTAAATAATAAGCTGCAGCAAATACACATTGAAATTGGTTCTTTAATTATGGATCTTTACTATCCAAACATAACCAAGTAGCAAAACAAAACTATTAAGGAAACAACTCTGTGGAATATACACAAAAATTTGGTATTAAAAAAACATGTCTTACGAAGATAAAAACCTTTTATGAAAGGTCTTTACATCAATAAAAGGAAATTCATCTTAACAGTTGAAGAGTTCAACTCTTTTTAGTGAACTAACTAATTATCAGAAACGTTACAATAAAATTCTTGAAATTATCACTATCTTCCACCGCGAAAATAAACCAAAAGAAATATTTGGAACAATACAAGATTTGCATCACCCAAATGTAATAATTGCAAATTGCTTGAATATACAAACCAATAAGAACCTTCGAATAAATTATAGTTATTATGGATACTTAAACACTCTTTTTTTTAGCATTATGATTAACCATCTCTGTATTTTCTTTTCTTATAGCTGGCTCAAACTTATTACCAATGAGCCACGAAAATTGCTTCCTAGAGAAATAATAAGATATCCTGCATAATATCTACTCTATCCTTTTCCTTTATCATCTCTACTGTTTGTATCGTAAACCCATAACCACTTTTGCACTTGGTCTATAAATTATAACTTTTATAGAGTGTGCTTAATGTTTAGACGTTGTTTCTTTTACTTCGCGTTACCATTTAACCTTTCTCCATTCAGTCGGCCTGCTTTGAAGTCAGTTCACTTCACGTGGCGTGCTCCATACATTACCAGGCAGTTTTCAGCATCCATTAACAAGTTAATTTCCGTCGCCACTTCGGTTTGAAACCAATTCATCAGTCTTAATAAGTGGTTAAAGATTGCTAGGGTTCAGATCTATTGTCTCCAAAACCTGGAAAGCATCCAAGAAGTGAATGCTGTGGGTGAGACCGAAGATCATCCATATTCTTTATTTCAGGTCTTCAAGCATAACTTGAAAGAAACTTTAAATGATTTATTTGTTTCACCGCTCGCTACAAAAAATTAATTATGAATTTTGTTTAGTACATTGGATGAAGCTCCAAGGATTTCGTGAATCAATCCGAATATAATGGAATCCTTTGGAAGTGGATAAAGATGTATTTTTATTTTCCTTCTTTCGAATAAAGATCTTACACAAATTATAAAGAAATATACACTTTCAAGATACAATATGAAAACAATTTAGATTGTTTTATATTAGAAAGTTTTGTATTTTATATTTGCGTAGTATTACCTAGAGGAATAAACAAATAGCAATTCACTGTAATCAGAATATAAATCATTCCTTCTCAGGTCGATAAATTTGGTATAATTTCAATTCTTTATTAATAAAAAACGAAATACAAAATGATAACAAAGTATAATAAAATATAAAGATCTATAATATTAGCAAGTGACAACAGTTAGAATTTGGGATTTAAAACGTGCTATATTTGGCTAACAGAAAATATTGAACTCAGATTTAGAGGAATAAACATACATCAATCCATTAATCAGAATATAAAATATCCCTTGTCAGTTTCACAAATTTGGTATAATTTCAATTCTTTATCAATAAAAACCAAATACAGAATGATAACAAAGTATAATAAAATATAAAGTTCCATAATATTAGCAAGTGAGAAGATTTAGAATTGTGGGTTTTTAAACTTGCCCTATTTGAATATATTAAACTGTTCTGTTATTAACTGATGTTCCAAACAGGATGACTACTCTAATTGCGAACGTGATAAGTAATTTCAAAGCCATTAGAGATAGGCATATATTTCTAATCGGAAAGAAATACTTTAAATGATATAAATAATTATATTTGATGAAGTTTGAGTCAATAAATAAAATGCTAAAAAATTACGAATTCTATATTTTACAGAATCTTTCCCTCCTATCATGAGTCATATTAATTAAAATAATCTCGACACAATAATATTTTTACAAGAAAAACTAACAGAATACCTATCTAATTAGAAACCTCTAATTTCATTATTTTAGACTAATCAACGGCAGATTCAGGGAAAATAAAGGCATTGATTGGCAAGTCATCTTCAAAGCGATAGTTAAAAAAATTAAATAATAATATGCAGAATTTCGTAAATCGAATGAAACTAAGACTGGACACCTTTTTCTTTTGCTTAAAATTTTAATATACGGGAATTTTTTTTTCTAAATATAGTAACAAGGCCTTGAAAATTATATAAAAAATTAAACATCACAACTTTTAAAGATGCCTTTATTGATTCAAACAGTAGAAAACAGACTTCTTTCTGACATTTAAAGCATTTTTTTTTTCATTTAGAAGTACATACCTGTTTCTAAATAATTTAGAAATCAATTATTGAATTACAATTATTGTGAAAATCTAATTTATAAATATGAATTCTCGTAGTACATTTGTAATTAATGCATTAAAATTCAGAAATGGTTTAAATTTTAAATCTTTTTTGAAAATCTCACTATTTTCGTCACTGAATTAAAAATGGGCAATATATAAAATAAAAAACAATAACTATAAAACATTTTTTAAACGAAACTCGTACCATCATATTATCGTAAGAATTTTTTTTATTGTTGTTGTCATTAATTTTTAATGTAAAATAAGCACTTGAAAATTTCATAAGAAAAATTATATGTTGTCAAAATGTGAAGGGACAAACATTTCTGGATCATTAATATTTAATTCTGTTTTCATATTTATACAATAACACGTCGATGACTAGTTGTTCAGCATGTGGGTGGCCAGTGTTAGTTTAAATGATTCTAAAAAATTTTAATAATCTTTAAGCCTGTTTTAGATGCATACTTCCTCTAAGTTTCTTATTTATGGAAATGTTATTTTTCATCAAGATTAAATGTTTAGATTTCATGTTGAAGATAATTTTGGATAGAAAAAAACATAAATTTTGTTTGTTTTAGGAGACGGAAAACAACATCTACTCAGTTATTAATTTATAAAGCTAGAAACTTTTTACATGGCGATTGGCATTTCTCTTCTGTATAGCAATCCGTTAATAACTGTTGCCATCTTTTATAGTATATTGTGCTTTAGCGTGTATGTGAGTAAAAGGAAGGAAATAAGAAGAAATTTTCTGTTGGATGAAATCATTTTAGCAGCTATACAAGAAAATTTTTAAACAAGGAAAGTGTCTTCATTTTAATATTGCATTTATCGATGTATACGAGTATTGGATACTATTAGCATTACAGATCACGAATGGCCGTCTAAACCAATTCATGAAAAGTTTCGAAGAAATTTACAACGTATTACAAACAAAATGGATGTAGGAAAGCACACGAGTAGTGGGATTTTGCTAATGAAGATTTATGTTAACATTCTATTTCAAAGCAACACTAGGGCTATTTTGGGATATACTTCGTAATTT
This sequence comes from Argiope aurantia, assembly GCA_026543865.1. Taxonomy (NCBI): domain Eukaryota; kingdom Metazoa; phylum Arthropoda; class Arachnida; order Araneae; family Araneidae; genus Argiope; species Argiope aurantia. The sequence continues at coordinate 503,113 of JAPMOR010036789.1, forward strand.
TGAACTGCAGTCAGATGACACTTGAGCTGACATCCCCTCTCCAAACTCACTTCTGCACTGGACGTGTGGCTAGGACGGATTTAGATGCACCAGACCCGCTTTCATAACGGTTCTTCTGTGGAACCGGGTCTGGAAGAAATCCCTGGTAGGCAGAAGTGGCACAATAACAAAAGTGTAGCTTCTCAGCTTCTTATGGAAAAATAATATTTTTCCATAAGAAGCTGAGCAGTATTAATGCATTATAAACGATGCTATACACACTGCATGCTTTGAGGTCATTCAAAAAAAATATTTCAGATCAAGACATCTACTGTGATTAAGGTTGTAGCGTCTAGCAATGAAAAATTGCCTCCGAAGTTCATTATTAAGGAGTATGAACGCAAATAGGAATGAGTGTGCAAATTTTTTTATCACATTCTGATAGATTTCATCCTATTGTAGCGAAGATTGTTCCTTTCGATCAAGAATAGATGGGTCAGTCGGCTGAATGAAGCATCTCACAGTTGAGCGGAAGGTTACGGGTTCAAATACAAGGGAGGCGAACTGTCAAAAATTGACTTTTAATTTCAATTTGCTTTATGTCAAAGTTATGTTAATTATGCAAATTTATGTTAATTATTCTAATCTGTTTTTTATGTAAATTCCTAATTTTCTGCGAGCCTTCAAATTTTAGAAGGCTCTTCAACTGTATATAAGTCTTTTCTCAGTCAGTTAGATTGGTAATAAAATCTTCAGTTGATCTTGAGTGTGTTCATTTCTATTCGACTTACTACATTCACCTCATCTATGCGCCACTATAAATAACTGGACATTTCTGAACGATTCAGCAAATCACACCAAACAAAGTGAACGTAGGTTAGTCTTTAAGTCAAGCAACCGAATTTTATCAAACAAAAAATACCACCTTTGACGTAAGCATAATATCTTCTTCACCGGATCTAAATCTTTTTTACTCTTATATCTGTGAGATGTCAGAGGCTTAAAAAGTGCTGAATAGCACAGAAATTTGGAATTCCTAAAGCCTCTGAATCACGTAGATTATTAAAATTACCCTTGTTTCTTGCCAAAATCAGGTAACGACGTAAGCTATTATGTTTGCTTTTCGATAAGAAGACTGTTGATTTGAAAGTATGTACAGTGTTATCATGATATCATTATTATCATTTCCTATTTGATGCCTGTAATATCAAATGATTCATTATTTGTAACAGTATTTAGTAACCATCCGGTACATTAGCAAATCAGAATAATGTAATTGTTTAAAAGAAAAGAGGCGTATAATCGTTAAAGCATAAAATCCTTTATTTCGTAGAATCTGATCAGTTTTTTTTCCCGAGAAATAATTGATAATAATTTCGTTAAAATATGAAATCAATTATTTCATAGAATGTGATTAGTATTTCATAAGATAAACTGATCATATCTATGAAACACGGATTGAATAAACATTAAAGTATGAAATCACATTATTTCATAGAATGCCGTAAGTCATTTCATGAAATAATTAATAAACTTATTTTAGAGTATGAAATTCATTATTTCATACAGAGTGATAAGTTATTTCATGAAAAAACTGATTATACTCTGTGAAATATTAATTTATCGTTAAAGTATGAAATCTGTTATTTCATAAAATGTGATATTTCATGAAATAACTAAATATTATATGGCATAACTGATGAATCTACTACTCTCGTATTATGGTTTCGATTCTGAGCTTAAGTGAAAGATGTACGCATACATTAAAGGTAATGAATCCATAGTAGGGCATTGAAAAATTTATTACCTCCTTGATTACAAAACAGAAGTGATAATTGTAACTACCTTTGTCATAAACATAACACCCAGAATAATAATTATGCAGGAACAAAGAACAAATCATTATCAAGGAGGTGATTAAAAACAAAGAAAATTTCTAATGTAGTCACGATTTCAAACTATAATGCTCAGCGTTTTAAACGCAGCACAATTCTAATCAACGATTGTATATAACGTTTAAGCTGACACCATAAAATCCATCCATTAAATTCGACGTTGAGCGTTTCCCAAGGGGGAATAGTTGTTGTTTCAGACGCACTTGTAATACAACTGCAGTTTTAGCACTATTAAAGGCAAGCATTTAAATCCGAATTAAGTTTCAGTGTTAGTAATTGCAACATAAAATGTAAATGGAGAAAATGCGTGACGATATTCAAAAATTCTTCACGGTTGAGTCTTTTTTCATACAATATATAATTGTAAAAATGCCATACTTCCTTCTCGTTCAAACAGGGGGAAAAATGACTTTTAAAAAAATGTTCATAATTTAGAATACAAGAACGAAAAAGAAAAATGAAAGTGAAGTTAACTCTAATAATAATTAAATGATAATGAATTTGCTTGGAGTTCTATTTAAATTAAAACGCGTGTCTGCGAAAAGTAGAGTATAATTTAAATAATTTACAAGGATTATAAGTAAAGAAAATAAAATGATTTTTATGGAAATTATTTCAATGTATTTCATACAGAAACAATCTAATGATATTTCTTTCGCTTATCTTTGATATAAATAAAAAATAATTCAAAACTATATTTTTAAAATAGTGAGGAAACTCTAATTCATTCCTAAAGATGGTCTACTTCCGTCAATTGCTATTTCAGGCTGAGGAGCCCTTGATGTTTTATCAATGGTCGCTTGTCTCATCCTTCCAAATATGATTTTTAAGAAAAAATCTCAATAGTACAATCTCACTGTATCTCCTTTAAGAGAAACAAAACACGACATAGTTTCCTAACTACAATCACTACATCGATTTCATTAATTTTTATATTATAAAAAATCTCGTGATTCCTAGACACACCATCAAACATTTGTATTAAAAACGACTTTATTGCATCATCTTTCTAAACTTATGTGATACCATTTGATTTGATCTTTATTTCGAGCTGTCAAACCAAACCCAACCAACCACCCATAATGTCATTCTTATCCTCTATTTCATTAAATATGCTCATATGAGCATATCTATCTTGGCGAGCATTGAACTGCTCCGTCTAGAAAATCATAAAACACTTATGCCAAAATATAATCAAGGAGCAATGGATACATCAATCATCCGCATGACTCTGTCATTACATTAATCATCTGTTTGCTATCTGATGACAATCTAAATACAAGAAATATGCATCCCCACCCTGACTTGAATGAGCCCCGATCCCAAAGTGCTACATGTGCCGCCTAATCTTTACACACTAAATCATTTGTCTTAGATGTTAAGTCATACTTAATTTATTTCACCATCTGAAATAGATGGTCCTCAGCTCCACTGGATATTTTCAAGGATTAAAGGAACTGTGATTGATGGTAATATTCGTTTTATTGACTAAATATGATTAAAAGCCTCTAGATGTCCGATGATATCATTTTTCCTAATTTTGTTCGTAATGTCTTGCAAGCATGAACAAAGTAACAGACTTTACACTATTAATTTTGGAAAAGAAATTGTTTTATCAGTAATAAATAAACTATTCCTGAAATATACTTTCTGTGAATTTGAAAGTTTATAGTGAATTCTTCATTAAGTTTTTAATTGGAGATTTTCTTTCCAATTATGCCAAATCATATTAAAGAAATTATCTTTTTATTTATTTATGATGCTGTATTAAGTAGTGCATTTTTGAAAATTACTTAGAAATATTTTTTAAATATTTGTAACCTTTTGAATATTAATTAGAAAATATTTTATTTCTTTCGATTTTAAACTGCCTATATTAGTGAAAAGGTAGTGAAATTTTTTTAATGTAATGGCGACGTAAAATTAGAGGCCAATAATTTTATAGTTTTATTAGTTCGAAAATGAGATTTGTGATATGTAATATCAGAACTTACTATGAAGCATAAACATTACTGAAATTATTTAGATAATTTATTTCATGGTCGGGTTTTAAATATTAATCCCGTTAAATATCTTTGCTATTAGTTACTTAAATATTATACACACTTTTAAGTATTATCTATTTCGAACTCCAATACATTAGTGGAGATGCTGTACAAACTTTTAAAAATGCAATGGCAAAGCATTAAGCAATGTATTGTTGTGTCAACAATTGTGCTATTTCTAATAGCAAAAAAAGGAAAATATTGCAAAAATGTCTATTTCAATAGTATGACATAGCATAATTTAGTGTGAGATATTAAACGTCATCAGGGTTAAACAGATAATTTAAATTAAGATTGAGATTAGTATTAAACTTTCTAGATATCTTGACAGTTTAAACGATTTAAATGTTCCCCAACTATTGAAAGTATTTTACACTACGAGCTGCCGTACATTTATGGTTATACTGTCAAAACTTTTTAAAATGTAATGCCGGGGCATTAAGCAATGCTTAATTCTGCCAATAATTGCATTATTTGTTACACCAGAAAAGGAAGATATTGCAAAAATGCCTATAACTTCAGTAATATGCTACAGCATCACTTACTAAGAGATATAAAAAGTCACCAGGACTATTTAGATAATTTAAATTAAGGTCGAGATTAGTGTTGATTTTTCCAAGATATCTTTACAGCTTAAACCGTTTAAATTAGCCCAACAAGTGAAATTATTTCCCATTATGAGCTGCCGTACATTTATGGAAATACTGTGAATTTTTTTAATGTAATACGAAATCAGAGTAATGGAAGCAACTGCACAATTTTTCCCATTATGAGCTGCCGTACATTTATGGAAATACTGTGAATTTTTTTTAATGTAATACGAAATCAGAGTAATGGAAGCAACTGAACAATTTTTTGACACCGAGAGAGAAGATTGCAACAATATCTGAATTTGAGTGATATGCAGTATCATCATTTAATAAGTGTTATAACAGATAATTTATATTGCAATCACGATAAAATATTAGTCTTGCTATATATCTTCATGTTTTAAATTGCTAACATGTAGTCCCATATTTAAAAATATTTTATTTTATTCGAAACATCTTTTGTTTTCCTTCAAAATGTTACTGAATTGATTTCGGATTCTTTAAAACTTCTACACATACTTGCCTTTTTGTAGAATTTTCTGAAAAGAGGTCCATTAGCTCACTAAATAGCATACTACCAATTTATAACAGCCCTCCGTAGTCGAATCAGCCACAATGATTGGCATTTAGAACTTTTTGAAATGGCATCTATTTATATACGTGCCAAAACCAAAATAATGATGCCTTCCACAAAAGAACATAAGAAATGCTAATAATTACACAGAGTTATCAGATTAGAAATAATCGCCAATCCAAAACACATCAATATCATTCATATAATAACCAGCCAAACCATCTGCCTTTTTCGCTGTCTGACTCAAACGCATCTTTAGACAAAAGACTCCAGTAAAAGAAGAAAAGATCTTTTTTGTTTCCAAACAGCTAAGAAACAGTTTCGCATTTTTGACACCTGATTCTTATTACCATGAAATGACGGTATACTTTTATTGCAACCATCACCACTTAATTGCTTGGAAAAAAAAGAAAAGATTTATCTTTATGTAACATCGTAAGCATGAACAACACAATTACGATATACAAACGAAGAGGGTCTCACAAACAACCATTTTCCGCAGAACAACACAAAGGATCAGAAGTTCTGTAACAGCTTTGAGTCACGCATTTGCCTGCTTGTATATAATTTCTTCTCAATGGAAACAAGTTCAGTTTTTATACAGTCTTTTTTCACTCATTTGTAAATCCTCACGTAGTACATTCTGAAACGAGGCGATTATTTTCTTCATTTAAATAAAACAAGATAAAAAATATCGACATTTGTAGAAGACTTCCGTATATGGTAATTTCATAAATACCTCAGAGTAAGATAAATACTGATCCTTTAATTTTTTTTATTTTATTTTGTAATTCAAAAAGAAAATACCATCCATTGTGTAATTTGCACTTGGTTTATTTTCAAATATTAAAATGTCAAGTGTATGATAAAAATTAATTAGAAAAATTATCAATCAATTCTCATTTTTTGCATATAAATTTATTATTAAAAATATAAATATACATTTTCAATAACTTCATTAATGAGAAAAATCTTTTTGACTTCTGTCAAATATGTTCAAAATATTCATTTCCCTTTCATTATGTTCGTGATTCAAAAGAGAAACAGATATCATAATTTTATGAAATACATCGTTTGGAATATAACTTAAGATTCGTCTCAATTTCATCTCTGATAATTGACTATCTATCTTATAACTTTAAACGAGCAATTCTTGTATATGTTTCCATTAATGTTCGAAATTGGAGAATGTCGACACTCACCGGTGAATGTCAACATGAACCAAATACCTCGGTGAAACACCGAATATTTTATTATATTCTTATATATTAGAATTATCACCTGTGTATATCGACAATCACCGACATGCTCTGGTGGAAGTCGAAATGATACGCCGATGTCCACGGAGAGATGACACCACTGTGCAAATACAAGCCGCACGTAGTTGTACAGATGCCCGAAATGTATTTGCTGTTGTTGGAATAGAAGACTCCGATTTTTATAAATTAGCAAACAAAAATGGCACTACCAAGCAGCTTTATACCCGTAATCAGTTTGTAATTTATAAAGAAAAATTACTTTCCATAGATGAGATTTCTTCTCAAGAAATGTCGCTGAGAGAAGCCGCTACACCTAATTCGAGAAGTGGAGGGTAAGGCTGTACACGTTGTCGTTACAAAAAGAAATGTTTCACTACTAAACGCTATTGTAAAAGCAAGGGACTCTTTTGCAGTTCAAAGTACCATAACAGTTTAAATTGTTGTAACAAATAAGATAGTCAATCATAAGACATCAATCACATAATTAAAGTTAATACTATGCCTATAAGTTTAATAGTTTAATTACTATAGTTTTTTTAAGTTTAATTATTATATCTTTCTCCAATTTTGACACACATCATTCATAATATGTTTTAATAATAAAGTATGATTTAAAAACGTAACAAAAATAGTTTTTTCAACATTCACCATCTGTGCATGTTGATTGTTCGGCATACACTGGTGATAGTCCGCATATATAAAAATCTAATAAAATATTCGGTCTTTCACCGAGGCATTTGGTACATGTTGACATTCGCCGGTGAGTGTCGACATTCTCCAGATTTCGGTCTTTCATAGAAACAACTCTAACGATTTGGATTAAATTTTATATCTAGATAAGGTTTTGCTTTTTAAGTTTTTCGGTATATGGACTTTTCTCGAAAAAACTATATTTTACACACACAAATAAAAAAGAAATTGTAATTATTAGAATACATATATCCAACTTTCGCTTCGAAGTGTGGGCAGTGCAGTGCAGTGATTAGAAAAACATAACCGACGCGTGTATTGTGGGTCCTCAGTTCGAATCGCACTTTTTTTTTATGTATTCATATTTAATATTTTTTGCTTTTTAAATTTATCTATATAGGTGCCTTTCCTGAAAAAAAATGAGATCCCACAAAAAAAATGCATTTCTTTATAACTAACTATTAGAACCTTTTCTATCTGCTCTCTTGTTGACAATGTCGTATAGCGCCATCTCAGGCTAGATTTCACCACGGTAAAACTGAGTGAAGTTCAAAAATATAAGTAATGTCAGATAAACTGTAAAATGAATACTGTAATATAGCATATTGTTTCGAACAACATGTTAAACACATTCATTATTTCGTTACTTAAATGATCAATTCATATGTAGGTAAGATTGAACAATATTCATATTGTTACAGATACTTCCGTCCGGGGTTCTTTTCCACGATTTGTTGATAGATGAGATAAACAGTCCTTCAGTAACAAAAGACGACGTTTATTTTTTATTTACGTTTATTTATAGTTTCAGTAACAAAAGGCGACGTTGAAAACGAAGACACTAATACGCGAACAGCAAATATACAGCCGAGACGAACACAGATAATACACAGCAGCACACTACAGTAAACAGTAGTCCACAAATAGTAATCGGTAGTAATAGCAACCACAATACACAAAGCGGCTGGACAGAATTCAGCAGAAAGAAGTAATCAACGTAGCTTCATTCTACGATCTCTCCAAACGTCTGCGATTCACCACTGTCTCCTCGCTTTAGATGTATCCAACTGCCGACTCACTACTACACGACTGACTACTCTACACACGACTCGATGTTGCTTCTATAATAAACACCAGGACTCGGCACACACAGCTCAATTCAGCAATCGCTTCGGCTCCACACAACGCTTGTTTTTCGCTGGACTATTCCGCTGTTGCTTCATTATTTTCTCATCGACTCGATAGACGGCTACGACTACTCGACTGACTGCAGCGTATGAGAGTTGGGCTGACGGGGAGCCTAGCTCCTGCAGGGGCTTATATCCGGTTATGGTAGACTGTATAGTGCTTGACGGTCATTCCATTACCGTGATCATCTTCGTCGAACTCTGGATGTGATCTGAATTTCTGGTGAAACTACTAGACTGACTACAGCTTAAGATTGTCAGCCTTTTATAGTTCCGGGAGGCGAGCAGAGAAGGTTCTGCAAAAATAAGGCATGTCTCGATTCCTATTGGCACAAATGCTAAAATTCTAGAAGTTTCCAATAATATTTATTTTGTCGCCAAAGTCGCCAAATTCGTTACCAAGTTTGTCGCCAAGCTCTGAAATCACTAACGCGGCAGAGCTGATCGTAAAACGGTCTCTCCTCTTATTGATGCTAGGAAGCAAAATTACAGGTTTGTAACTATATGTAATCAGTATGTGATTCGTATCTACATATTTTCATCCGTAAAAGACACAATTTTACAAAAAAAAAAAGCAGTTGTGCAAATTTCTTACTTCATAAATGTAATTGAATTGGTCGGTGTTATAAAGAAAATTGAAGCAGCGGTCGTTGTTTTTGGAGTCCTCCGGAAATCAAAATCACTGATAGATTTTTCTTCACATTTTGGATACAAATACCATGAAATATAAAGAATTACATTATTCATTAAAAACTATAAATTACTTTGACCATGTATAATATTGTACCTAAAATAACATTTAAAGGCCAAGTTTTTTTAGTGAATTCAATTTAAAATAATTAAAACATGAGAAGGAGAAATATTTAAATGTGATTGATTTTATCTACTTTATATTACGGTTAATGGAGACTGAAATTCATTATTTAAAATGTCTGCACTCATGTTCCATGTCGTAAACACAAACTAAGTTACTACTTACAATATTAAATTAAATTTTATATCTTTCTTTAATTATTTATCAAAAAATATTAGCTTCCTGTGGCTCTTTTTAAAAAAATCATTTTATCAACCGAGACCACGAGATTGGGAAAATACGAGATAATAGAAGAGATTATACGAGTACTAGTGAGATAGTACCAGAGATAGTAAAAGAACGAAATAGATTCTATTTTTTTTTTCATTATATTTAAAAATAAAATTGCACAATAGGAAGATTTAATAAACTATAATGTTTTGTGCTTATATTTAATATATTTTTTAGATTTCTTGCATACGATTTTTTACATAGCGTTGCTTTCAACAGCTTCTTTGATCTTTAATTTTAATCTTTCCTATAAATATTTGTTTCTTCCAAATTTTATTCAAAAATGTTGAACTATCAAAAAAAATTCTGATATTTAATTTAGTTAATTTTTCATTTGTAAAATCGTAAAAAATAATAATATTGCAAGGCATAATTATTAATTACGTAGCATATGTAGTTACGTAATTACGTAGCATATGTAATTATTAATTACGTAGCATACTGTAGGTAAAGATCATTATTGCGTCATTCATTAGATCATTAATGTAATTCAGAAATAAATTATTTGATCCTGGCTTATATCCAATAATCTATGTATGATAAATTTTAATTTATGCAATTTTAATCCTAGAATATCATATTTATATTTATATAAAAGCAAAAATACCTATATTAATCACCAAGAGAGTCGAAAAGCGCGAAAA
>JAPMOR010036789.1:513159-554119 GCA_026543865.1 Argiope aurantia
TATATATATATATATATATATATATATATATATATATGCTTACATTACATTCCTTTTGTGGATTTCGTGTGCGAAAACGCAAAAATATTTATTCTGCATTGCACTGGATGATATTAAGCAAAAACGCTTTGCAATATATTACGAAGCTAAATATAAAACTTGTACTGTTGTTCTAGTATACAATAAAAATAAAGAGTGAGACAATTTTTAAAAAATTAGGTCCGTATTCTATAAACACAGTTCCATACAGCACAGCTAACTGAAAAAGCTATCAGCATTATTATCTAAGTGGTCATATATGAAATACATTTGTGAATCCCAGGACACATTATGCTTTGCAAATGACTATAAAACTGTGCATATTATTCTTAAAAAAATAAAGTTATTTTCTTACAGTTGTCCAGAAAACACTTTCGAATTTTGCTACATTACTTACAAAGTTCAATAGATCTTCTTTAACATCATAAACCCAAACAATGGATCTTGGTACCCATTATGCTTTAATTATTTTAGCGAAATATGCGTTTGAATTGCAAAGGAAAACTATAAATCGTCAGGCTTATTTTCATTTGTTATAGGAGACGTACAGATTTTGTTCTCATTTTGAAATTACATAACGGACGATTTTAAGAGTGTAATAATAATAATTTTCTTCTTTGTATGCGTAATTAATTTATTTAATTTATTTTATAACGAATTTAATTATTTTAAAATTTTTGCATCAAGGAAAAGATGAAGAAAAAAATCGATATCGTCTTTATTCTCTTTAATATAACTAGATGATTTTGGCAATTAGCTGTTTCGATCATAATATTGGCTCTCGCAATTGTTAATATGGAATGCATGCATTTAAAATTTCATATTTCTATTTAATATACAAAAATTAAAAATATATATATGTATATATGAATTTGAGGAACTAGACTACTTCAAATTGCTGTGCACACAATGAAAAAAATATGTATATTAAGAAGTAAAAGTGGAAGTGAAAATCTCGCTTTGGTGTTAATACCCGAAAAAAGTTTGAAAAAAAAAAGTTTTCAACTTAATTTTAACTGTGGCAAAAGCATGTGATTGTATCGTTTGATGGAACAATGAAATTATTTAATTTTGCATAGCAATAAAAACATTTAATCACAGATGGTGTGTCAAATATAATTTTTAGAAATTATTAAAATTCGAATGAAAATCATACGGGAATAAAATGAATTATTGTTTGAGTTTTAAGACAATGTAAAATATCCTTTTTGAAGAAAATATCTTCAAAAAATAAAACGAGAATCACCAAATTTTGCTTAATTTTTATTAATTCGTATTTTAACTAACTAATTAATTAATTAGTATTTTAGTTATTTTTAATCATTTAGTATTTTAGACATAGGAAAAATAATAGAAATCTTCCTTTTATCTTGAAGCGTACATGTATCAAATTTCATCAAAAGCAAGCGAAACTATATATTCATTTAAAAGACATAGAATCAACATTGACATTGTTTTCATAAATCTAGAGTATTGCAATGGGGAAATTTTCCATAAAGGCATTAATATTTAAATTAAATATTCAAATTAAAGTCAATGTTCAAATTAAAGAAAAGATTATTTTAATACATGTTTGTAACAAATTCATTATTTATTAAGCAAATAAAAATACAGCCATTTTATACAAAGCAACATAATTGCATGCAAATTATAAGTTAAAAGTATCACAAGATATTACCTTAACATCCATCTATGACTTTAAGAAAATAATATATAATTATTTTTCACAATTGAGTTATATCTTTTTTAGGATCTAAAAGCATCTTGTCTCTAAATTAAAAATTTTCAGAAGCTTCATTGTTATTATAATTTTATTTGGATTCTTATCTACAAAGTATCATCTCTAAACGCAATCCAACAGCTAATTTCTAAAGCGTTAAATACTTTCAGATATAAAGCTTTAAAAATATTTTAAATGATGTTAAAAATTAAAATTTTATGTTTAGAGTCAATAAATAAAGAAACAAAAAGAAAGAATTAATTTTAATATAATCTTTCATACAAAATAAACTAAACTGTAAAAATTTCGTCAAAATAAATTATATTCATCTGCGATTGAAATGATACATTTATGAAATTTAGAATATCATTGTTTTTGATTATTTCAGACCATTTTAATGGCAATCTGTAAGAAATTTCACCAATCGACAAATGCTGTTTCGGGGAGGCGTCCATTTATCGACATAAGATATTGAAACTCAGGTTCATATAATTCCGTCAATTTAGTTTCAAATGAAAAAAAAATTATGTTGAAGATGTTAGAATTAAAAGAAATATTGTTTTAAATATCATTAACAAAATCAGAAAAACTCTATTACTTCTTTTCTTTCCTTTTTTTTTTTTACCCTTCTTTTTCTTCTTCTTTCTTTCTTACTTTTCCTCAACTTTGTAATTTTTTCAGCAATTCATTTATTGACTCAAATAATATTATTTATGTCATTTAAAGCATTTTTCCCAAATAGTAAAATATGCCTATTAATGGACATGGATAAAATGGGTATCCTCTCATTTCAATTATAGCTCAGAATTATATTACTTTAGAAATTCAAGCCATTGAAAATAAACCAAGGAAAATGATAAATAAACCGAAAGCTTCTCTCTTCAACAAAAAATATCTATAATATTACAATCAGTGAAATATTTTTATCGCCATTTTTAAAAAAGGAAATATGCAAATATTTGATTGGTTTGTTGGTTGAGTTGTGTTTTATGGCGCAAGAGCCATATCTGACCATGCTGCGCCAAACACAAGATAATAGAACCACTTCATTCTTTAATTGTAAATTAAAAGGAGTAATGAATTGTATAAAACATTCTTTAAATGAACTTCTAAATAAATGCTAAAAAGGGCTCAAATGAGTTTATCAATACCTGTATCTTTAAGAAAATTAAAGAGGTTTTGATGGGGATTTTCTCCCACCAAGCCTTTTAAGGTAATGTCATTCTTACCAAAATGGTTGAGTCTGCAAATGCCAAAATTTGGACATTCTATTAAAACATGTTTTATCTAAAGAATACACTGGCATCGTAAGTATTTAGGTGGGGGTTCTGAAAAAAGAAGATACTTATGTGTCATCCTGGTATGACCAATTCTTAGACGCGCCAATATAACCTCTTTTCACCGATAGAAATTGTATTTATTCGAGTGTCTGACAGAAGGGTGAAACTCATGCAATTTATTAAATTGCTGCTCATCCCAAATACTCTGCCATTTTTTCACCATTAAATTCCTGACAGTCTGTAGAGCATCATTTAAAGGGAAAACATTTTCCAGTACTAGTGAAGCAGTTTTTGAAGCTCGGTCAGCTTTTTTGTTGCCCAATATTCCTGCATGTCCAGGAATCCAACAAAAGGCGATGAGCCTTCCCTTATTTGTTAAATAATTAACTATCTCTGCACACTTAAGCACTAAAGAATGGCTGACAGGATTTATATTTTTTAGTGCTTCAATAGCACTTTTCGAATCCGTATATATAATAAAGTTTGTATTAAAATTTTCTATTTTTTGCAAATCTAAATAAATGCCATATATTTCCGACGTAAATACCGAGCAAAATTCATTCAGTCTTTTAGATACAACTGAATTTCCTATGACAGCTGCTGTTCCTACATGAAAAGTGTCTTTAGAGTCATCAGTGAAAATGGGTTCATATCTAGAAAAGCGTTGTCGATGATCATAAAATAAAGTTTTGTATATTAAACAGGATGTTGTGGATTTCGGTAAATATTCAAATTCCTCAATAAAACTAAGCTTAATATCTTCCCAAGATGGGAATTCGTCAACTTTATCCAAGATTGGGACGTCAGTAATATTAAGATTTCTTAAAATCTCTCCGACTCTAAAACCAAATGTCGGAGTGAATGAGAGCCGTAATGCAAAAAGCGAACCATAAATGGGGTTTAAAATTTTATAATGCAATGAATGCGAAGAATTACTTTTTATTCTAAAAAACATATTGAGAGCAAGCCTCTCTCGTCTTAACTCTAAAGAAGGTTCATTAGTTAATACATAAATACTCTGAATCGGAGATGTTCTAAAAGCCCCTATGGACAGACGGAAACCCTGGTGATGTATTGTGTCGAGAGCTCTTAAAACAGATTTTGAAGCTGACCCATAAACAATGCAACCGTAATCTAGCTTGGAACGTACGAGAGCTTTATAAACTCTAAGTAAAGCAGAACTTTCAACTCCATATGATATCCCAGAAAGCAATTTAATAATATTCAGAGACTGAGTGCATTTTCTTTTCAAGTAGTTAACTTGAGGTTTAAAATTTAACTTCGAATCAAGAACCACTCCTAAATATTTAACCTCCTGAACAATAGGAATTGTGGAATCATTAAGAAAGAGTTTTGGATCCAAATGAAGTCCTCGCCTTCTACAAAAATGTAAAGCAACTGTTTTTTGAGTTGAAAACTGAAATCCATTTTTCTCTATCCATCTCTTAATCTTAAGAATCGCCTCTTGCAACTTTCTTTCAACACACCTCATGTCCTCCCCGGTACAGTGTATCTCACAAATATTTGAACTTCAGTATATTGTACTTTATCTCAATACATGAAACATTTGAAACTTCTTGTTTCAAGCAAAATGACTTCTTTACTTCTTATTATTTTGATTTTTGATTCCAGTTTTACATTTTCTCAATTTGCGCGATTTTTATTCGTAGATCGCTTAAACAAAAAATAATTTAGATTTAAACTAGACTCTAAAATTTTATTCTAATAGCAGCTTTCCGATTTTTATTATTTTTTAAGACTTATTTCCAGATCCATTCTCATTCTTAGCCTGCAGTTTCCAGACTTAGTGAACTATATTTCAAATTTTACTTAATGATGTGTGAAACAAACGCCAACAAGCCTTTATGTCATTAAAATTCGCTACATTCTATTGCATGTTCACAAACATAATTGATATGACAATATCTTTCGCGTGTAACCTCTCGCGTGATCCCTTGTCAAACGTGAAACCATGCTCACCTCACGTGACCTTTCGTCACCACTCAGATTACTCATGTATAAACATACTAGTATATATACCACAAATCCTCTATTTATGTGAATATTGTATTTGTGGTACACCAAATCACCCCCTTGCTGTGCGGTTCAATGATTTCTACGCCCGTTTTCCATGCAAACACAACTGTCACGCGGTATCAACTTATTACTTAGGCTTCGCAGATCTTTCATCTTTGGCGAGGCAATTTCTCGCCAACAAATGTAATGAAATGTTGAATTTAAAACACTGAACTCTCAGCAGATTGTTTAATATTCAAAAATATCTGTTATTAAGATCGTCTACTGGTATATAAATAACGAAACATATAAAATTAAATTTTAATAATTCCATTTTTAATTGGAATTACTAAACTATTTGAGACTATTAAAAATCATCACTAATAATAAAATGCGTATTTGGTTTATATTATATATTAAAAAAGTTATCAATCATTAAATTACATTTTCTCTTAATTAAATGTCAAATTATGATTAAACATACTGTTTCTTTGTACTTCGATTTCTTATTCGATGTTTGACTTTCCTTTCAATTCTGAATTTAATACAAAAGAGATTTTTCTTTAATACTTTTAGATATACATCAGGCATAAGACAGCCTCTATATTGAAAAAGACTCTTTAACTGTTTAGATATAGATTATTAGACAAATCTATAAATGTTTCTCTCCCCCCCCACATAATTGGTAGATTACAGAAATTAATAACTAACTTTTCAACAGTAATTAGTACTACAAGATTAAGATCCTGATACCAACAAAAGTTCATTCCCAATGAAATTAACTGAAAGAAATTTTAATAAATTGGCGGTTAAGTATGTCAATTTATTTATGATATATTTTCAAACAATATCGAATAAGATTGATGTACACATTTTTGCATTTTATTTTATAAAGCTTTATTTAATACCTCATATCTGACGAAGAAAAGTATACAAATCAATCTAAAGTATGCGAATTAAGTACTTAGTGGTAAATTCTTGACCGTGTAAATGTCTGAAACTTTGTGCATATTAGAATAAAAAAGCTATTTTTCTTTGATAAGGGATATTAAATTAGATGTAATATCAACAGGGTATTTCCAAACAGGCAGAATAAGACCACTCAGTGGAGAGAAGGCCACAAATGGGCCGATTGACAAAACTTTATTTTTCTAACTTCCAAATAAATAAGTGTAATAAAAATTACAAATTCTAAGAATTATAAAATAATAAAATAATTTCAGCTCTTAAACAAGTGCGATTAATTAGCTTCCTATTTATTTCATTATGATTTTTTTAACTTTTAGAATGTATATAAAACTGAAGATCTACTTCAGCAATAATTCTTGTGTTCAAAGTTAATTGGGATCACTTTGGTGTCCTAATACACAAATAAAAGCAAATACATATTCACGAAGTTAATAAAATTTTTAAAAAAATGTATATGAACTTGAAGTAAATCATTAACATGTTAATGTGCGAAAACTTGAAACTAAATGGATCATTTTTTTAATGGGAGGAGATCTAATGCTCATTGTCTAGGACATCAAAATATTTAAATCTACTATTGTGCAAAATGGTTATAAATTGAAAGATTTATTATGGTGAAGAATCATATATCATAACGTAACAAAGAAATTGTAAAAACTGAAATCTACTCTAGATTAATAAGTGGAAAAAATGGAAAAATTACAATAAAAACTGCTGTACGAGAAACGGGCTACTAAAAAATGATTAAGTCAAACTTTTGAACTCTACTGAAAGAGTCAAACTCTTATTCTTTGATTTTCTGAAACCAAAGCTGTTCTTGGCTAAATATGCCACGCATATAAAGTGATAGATGCAGATATTTATTACAATCGAATATGATCTTTTTCATAATTTTATAGTTTATATAGCTGCATTCAGATTATTAAAGGTATCAAATCAACACTATGCTTTTTTAAATCTAAACACAGATATAAATTTTTACAAAAAATAATTAACGTGAAAGAAACGTTAATATGACCAAATTTAAACAAAATTATCCATAAAAGTATCTTTGTTTTCACCAAATAGGCGATAAAAAAGATTTATGGTCGCTTACAAAGACATATTTCTACATGGTATGAGTAATCATCGTGACGCTTACCATATGTTTCAATTTTTATTGCAGTTCACGATGATATCGACTCGTTAACTAAACTATATGCACGAGACTGGTCGAGCCGGCCATTTTCCTATCATGTTGACAGTCGGAACAACAGATGCTCGCTTGAATTACTGTATGGAACGAAGATGACTGACAGATGGAAAACATTAATCAACTAGAGGGGTTTTTTATTATTGAGCATGGGAAAGAATATGATAAACAAACATGTTTCCATCTTGCTTTTGTTTTTGTTTTTTAAAAATGGAATTGGTTTTAAATATTTTAATTAAGCGAAAAATTAAATAAATGATTAGCTTTAAATATATGAAAAATAGACAAAACATCATTTTAATTAAGTTTTTTTTTATTATTATTATTAAACTATACTGGAAACAAAACTTGATTCAAAAATTATTGCTTGCTAAATTTTCAAGAGAATATAAAATTACTTATTACTCCTCTTATTTGTTAAAATAATAATCTAAGGCGAATTTAAATGTATTTATTTTGAATTTTAAATTATTATTAATTTTTTTTAGAATATAATATTTATAAAGCATAAATTTGTGAACAACGAAATAGAGTATGTAGCATTTTTCTAATCAGAAAAACTAATAGTATTTTCTTTTATTAACCATTTTAATATAATTTTTCCAATCTTTTTTTTATTATTCTGTCATGATTTATGATTTAGGGGGGATGTTTTCAGCTCATAAACATGTTTCAGACTTGAAAGTTCTCCTAAACTTAAGTATAAAGTTAAGTACTTAACTTTATACTTACAAAAGTTAAGTACTTACATTAAGAATGTTTTTTAAATGAAATTTAGCTTTAAAATACTAGAAATTTCAAGAAGATAGAGAAAAGATAAATAAATAGAATAAACTTATTCAGTTTTTCAGATTCTTAGAAGCATGTATTTTCAAATTGTCATTTAAGCTGATGCGATTAGGCCATTTATTTTTAACTCAAATGGTGAAATGTTCTCAGTTATCTTTAATTATTTCTACTCTAATACATGTATTACTATCACAAATTAATAATGAAACCGAACTGTCAGCTAGGGCATCTTGATAAAACACAAATAATATTTTCTTTAATTTTACGGAGCTTAACATTTTGTATTTCGCTTTAATATTCTTTTTGTTTAAATATAGATCAATAATGCGATTTTCAAAAAAGTATTCCTGTTTCCCAAGAAACACAAAAAAGTTTAACTCCTAAAGTCCATGAAATAAATAATAAAAAATGGGAATTATCTTACACGAATATGATCGTTAAACTCAAACGCTAACATAAATATATCTCACAATATAAATAAATTCATATATCAGTAATAATTGCTAAATTATAATATCTTCAATAATATATTTGCCCTGAATGTAAAAAAAATCTCATAAATTTGAGCGGTATTAAATTTAATAATTTCATTAGACGAATTTTTCTGCCCTTTTAAATCTCAAAAATCACTCAAGAAAAAAATTGCCAATTTAGAAACTTTTAAAAAAAGGTTAAAAAAAATCTTTGATCTGATAGTAAAAAAAAAAAAAAAAAAAAAATGTAGGTTTCCTAATACAACCCCATTAAAACTTCAGACGCATTCAGACATAAAACAATAAATTAGCACTTTATTCAGCAATAACTCTGCTCTTCGAAGCAGCGAAACGGAATCGCATCATTAAGTGCATCGATAAGCCTGGAATAATCAACACGGCCGATAAATTTAGAGTCTTAAACCTGTCCATAAGACTTACAGCCCGGAATGTGCTCTTAATAAAAAGGAATCGACCGTACATTAAAGCGCGTAGGAAGTACAGAGAGAGAAAAAATATTGTTTTTCCTTCAACACATCCCAGCAAATCCGACAGCAAATCAGAAGGAAATGGTTCCCGGGCCACACCCACGATTTGCCCGCAAACTTTTTCCAGGTAAACCGGAAAAATCCCTGATTCGGGAATCGACAGGAAACTCATTAAGATCAGAAGTGATTGATTTTTTGTTTCCAGAATCGCACTCATGAAATAATAGGAGAATGAGTTGGTAAACTATTTTGCGAAGGACACGAACTCCTGTGTGTTGTTAATAGATTGGCTCTTCAGGTAGTAGTGACCAAAAAAGTGAAAGACTCCTTGAATTTCCTGTCATTTAAAAGGCGGAGAAATGTTTCCGGACAGTGAACTGGCGTGTGACATTAATTTAGTATGCGAAACGTGTAAAATTTTGTAATAGCTTTCAGATTGTCGTCTTTTTATTGCTACTTTCAATTGATTTACTGCCCCTTAAAAACAATCTCTACAGATACTAAAAGCTATGTGGAGACTAAAGTGACTTAAGGTGTTGAAAACGCTTTCTAGAAAGGGCTTTAGTATAATTAAAATATGCGCGTATGCAACTAAATTGGAAGAAAAGTTTGCAAAAAAATTGTGAGAAATAGCATTATCAAAATTAGTTTTTTAGTATTGAACATAAGTTTTTTAATATTTTTTTAGTATTAACGTCTACTTTTTTAAAATATTTTTTTAGTATTGATTACTAGTTTTTTTTAGTATTTTTTAGTATTAACTACTAGTTTTTAATATTTCTTAGTATTAACTACTATATCTTTTTAATATTTTTAGTTATTAACTACTTTTTAGCATTTTTTAGTATTGGCTAGTAGTTTTTTAAATGTGAGATAACTATTAACTACTTAAACTGAAACTCCTGGTTAGAAAATTCAAGCAATAGAAACACAGTTAATGTCTTTTTCATTAATTGAAATATAGTTTTGATAAAATTCCCGATTTTATTAAAAATGTGTCATTTTAGCATATTTTAATAATTATTTTCCTACTTGTTCACTTCATTCCGAATTATTTCCTTTTCAGTTTTTTTAATGTGCCAATTTTAAAAGCATAGCTTATTTGATTTTTGATCATTTTGGACATACCTTATTTAAAGCGGAAAGAAAACGTTTTTCGGAGAAAGTACTTTGATATGGTGAATTTAGCTAAAATTCCATTGTAAATATAAAAAGATAAATTTTACAAGACATTATTCCAAATCAAGGAAATATAAATATTTTGTTGCAGATTCTTGTGTTTGATATTTCGAATTTAATTAAAATTCTATTCTAAATACAAAAAGAAAAATTTTACAAAACACCATTCAGAATCAAGGAAATGTAAATATTCTTTCTTTTTTCATATTCTTGTATTATATTATATAGTAAATATTATTTATATTTCGTTTCAAATTACGCCTAATCTGTTATGATTTCTTAACCCTAACTGCAAATATCTCTGTTCGGCAAAACATAAAAAAGAAAAAAGAAATGCAAATTCTTATTACTATAAAACTTTTTAAAATTTTCTTACTATGTTTGGAGCAGTTTTATTGTTAAATAATCCACCAAAAATTATATTTTCACAAAAACCTGAGGATAATATATAGTGCAACGGTTCACTTTTATAAAGAGTTAATCACTCCGTCGCATTTAACAAAGATTAACCACAAAAACCTTCAAAATTCAGATCTTAATCATCCATTGACAGTATGTAAAATAAGCAAGAAAAAAGAATGACAAATGAAACATTCGCTTTGATAACAAAATAAACGATGTAAATAGATTGAAGATAAAAATAATGTTATGATGAAAACATCATGACATTTATGTACTTTATCCTTTCTTTCCATTTACATATATTTCAATGAGCCATTTCCCAGTTCCTTGATGAAAATTTAAAGTCATCATAATCGCTTCTGTAATCTCAAAATGTTGGCACTTAATCCATATATCACTAAGATTTATTATCGGCGTCATCATTCTTATAAAATGCAGAGTCCAAGTGATGGTAATATTATTCTGATATTGCTGGTTCACGAGCTCAGGTACTTAAACAGAGAAGAAGGAAAATATTTGTTCGCTCGTTCACGAGGTTGAATACAAAAAGAAAATAAAACATTTTTTTTTTATTATTATTTGTGAAACACTGAATAAAATATTATTTCAGCGAAAATGCCTTTTTGACTGAAAAGTCAAAGAAAACGTTCTTGGAAAAAAATGTGGAATTATTAACAGCGCAATTAAACTACTGCTATAATTTAACCCTTAAATTAACCAAACTGGCCAGGATGTAATGATTTTTCTCCAAGATCTACCAATTTTATATTGTTATTTAGAGCTGATAAATTAGTTTTCTAAATGATAGCTTAATTTTCATGTTTTCACAATTCAATGAAACTCAAGGCAAAGTTTATTTCTGTGACAATCTTTTAGTCTGAGTAAACAAAACTCTAAGACTCCTCGTTGCAAAGTTTTCAAAATAAATTTTTACAAATGAAATAGACTGTTTTCTTACAAATTTGTTTAATAAACTTTCTCATGTTAAACACACTGTCCATACTGTAATAGGCATGATAAGTCCTAGAAAATGCAAGGATATTTTTAATGTAAATGATTCAGCTTTAACCAAAGAAACTATTCTAATTCTAATAGGTTTTATTGTTATTATTCTTTTATCTGTAACTTTGGATGTAACTGGAACAGTGTTATATACGAAGCTAAGATAATATTGTGAAATACATGTTGTAAATAGAATTCAAATGGAATCTGTATTGTGAATTAGGGAAAGAATAATACTGAGCGATACAATAATTGTACGAACATGAATTTAAATGAGATCAGAAATGTGAATTAAAAAGATGATAATGTTGCTCTTTATGAACAAGAATATAAACAGATTTGAATTGTGTATTAAAGAGATGATAATATTGTGCGATATATGTTATTAATAAGAATTTAAAAAGAATCTGAATTATGAATTAAGAAGATGTTTCTGCATCATGCTACAAAAGAAATATGCTATATTCGCTGTAAAAAAAAGAATTCATATTTAAAAAATAGATACAATGACAAAATGAAATTTCAAAACTATTGCAATTTAAAGTTTTACAAATTTAATTGTTTAGGAATAATAGATTTCGTCATGTCATATATAAATATATATAAATTTTGAAATTTTGTTTTACTTAAAGTTCAGTTATAACTTTAGAATTGAACAGTTATGAAGCATTTTTACATATTTTTTAACATTACTGCTCTTTCTATAAGGAATAAAATCTATAAAAAACTAATATTACTTTTTCAGCTAGAAAATTGCTTTCTTACTGTAGTATTCAGAATCGTTTGCTGAATCAGGGAAACTTTTATTAAATAATCTGAAATGTTTCCAAAATTTTGAAACTATTCTGTAGTACATATGAAATTGCAATGCTAAATTAACCATTTTTATTTTCTATCTTTACATTTTATAGGCACATATTTTGATATAGTAACACATTGTTGTATTAATTAAAATTTAATCACTTTCATTTCAAATAGAAGCTCAAATTTCAAATAAGATGACTGAAAATTAAGGAGGGCCATAGCACTATGAGCAGACCGCAAAATTTCTAAAATCATACGTATCAAAGTTTGAAATTTAAAAAAAAGAAAAGGCTGTAGGGAAACATTAAAATCAAATTAAGTATTAAAGATTTGATTATGTTTTAGCATTTCTAATCGTAGCAAATCAGCTTTTCATCAAATGCAGCTAATAATATAACAGTAGTAGAAAATTTGTTGCTTAAAAATTAGTTATTGTACCTTTTAAGAAACAACAGCATTTTCTTTTCTTTTGAAAAAGAAAAAAATTATGTGTTCTATTATATCCAATAATATTGGATATTTTATTTTAATCAAAGCTTTCAAGCTCCAAACAATAATATGGACAACAAAAGGTTATTCCCAATACTTTTAATGAATTGACATAGCGAACTTTGGCATTATCCTTTTTACTAATAAAATTATGTTTGTAATTTCCATAAAAGCACTATTTGAAGAACTATAGCTCTTCCAATAAACCATAATATAATTCCAACGTTCTTAATAGCTCATAAAAAATATTTAATCTTGGAAAACATATTCATATGTGTATAATTTTCTCTATTACACAATCTCAGGTTTATGTTCGCTAACTAATAAATACAGTAAATATTTTTACTGCCTCCTATTTCCACAATAGACAAATTCTCCCCCTCATTACTTTATATGAGCTCTTTAAAACAGTTCTATTGGCAAAAGTTTTGCTTTTTCGCTGACCTTAGCTCAAGTTATTAAGTCCTTGAAGTTATCACAATTATTCTAACGCATTAATAACCGCAAATGGGAGGAATTTATGACCTATTTAAAGAAAAGAATTTGATCAAGATAAGGAAATCCATTGTCATTAAAACATATGTTAGTTGCATCTAGTGCTTTTTATTGCTTTGGCTACTGAAAATGTAAATTTTTCTCTTGTTCACAATGCTTTTTTTCTCGAAAATAAAACTTTATTATGTGCTGATATTTCTTTCAAGTTACGATATCGTAATTGAAGGATATTTAACATTCGGAGTGTTAACTGGATACATTTTTTTAACTAGATCAAGACTAATTATGCATGAAATATTTCAGAAACCTTGTAAGGTGTTTGTGAAAAATTTTTTTAGAAAAATGTATATTCTTTATTTATGAAGAAACCGGAATCGATCTAAACTTGACCTTGTAACACAATGGGTATAAGGCAGTTAAATCTCAAAATTAAACTCCGAGTTTGGGTAGTCTCCTCTAGATATTATAATGCGAATAATAACAGTTATTTTTATTCTAATAAAATCCTATTAGTAAAAGCAAAATGAAACATAAGCTCCAATGGTAACTTCTGGAGGGCAATTGCATTAAATCCATTCCAAATTTACAAGTAATTATATTTTATTCATTAATGGCATAAATAGAAGGAATTAAAAAATAAATATACATTTATTCACTTCAATTTATAAACGAGAAAAAGTGGAATATTTTGCATATCCAACAATAAAATAACAGATGCCCTAGATATCTAGAGATTATATTATTTATACAATATTAATCAGTATTCGTAATATGGGGCAAACCTTCTGGCGCTACTTTGATTGGTAAAGGCAATTAGATCAGTTAAAAAATCTAATTATTATCTTTTAGTAGTATGTCTTTTTACTATCCAAAAGAATTTCATAACAAAATTTAAGATATATTTAAGCTATTCATCAATATAATAATTTCAAATGCATATGAGACAGTAGAGTGATAAATTGCCAACTTAGAAATGAGCAAAACTGTCTAAGATTCGTCAGAAAATTTGTCATAATGCTGAAAAAGCGATATGAGTGCTTCTGGTAAAAGACTGATCGAAAATTAATTTCATATGCTTTCATATTCAACTTCCATATAGTGGCTTGTGAGACGCGTTATTTGGTACGATCACGTCCAATAATTATAACTTTCTATTGATCGATACTGTATTTAATAGTTACAATTATTGATAATTTGGCCAACAGAGGCGTATTTACATAAAGTGGCGCCCAGGGAAAATACCAAAACAGAGCCCCCTAGAAATTTATCATTTCGAATTTTTATGAATTTTATATCTGTCCTGAAATCCAAATAGATTATCTGAAGAGAAGTTGTTTGGTTAGTTATTAAATATCAAATATTATGAAGCAATTAAATGATTATTCCTTTAAGAATTCAAACTGAACTATAGGCTTTTGATAATTAATAGGCTTTTAACCACAGTCAAGAATTCGTTTCCAAGCCCAAAGCTGATATAATAGAGGGGACGCCAAAGTTTTTTTTTTTTGTTGTTGTTGCTGTGATCCAGCTTATATTGAAACAAATTCGTTCCAGCCTTAGTCCAATAAACATCCAATGGTTAATTCATTATTCTATACACACCATCTTTCATTACATCAGTGCTTTTTTGCATATGATATCTGAACTTAAAACTTTTATTAGTTTTTCTCATCCATTTTATCTCATAACAATTCTTATCAATTTATTATCTCTATCGAAGCACAAAACGAGTTTTTTGCTGTTTGATAAGAATATTCTGTAAATACAAATTTGATCTTCTGTACCTAGGACCGATTCCTTGTTGACTCAACTCGTAAGATTCATTTACATTATGATGATACATTAATTATTAATCGAAAAACATTTTCAAATGTTCAAGACTCGATTGTCCATGTCGGATATGATGTTTGCAATCGGAACTAAAATAGTGATTTGAATTTGGGAACTTTCGAGATAACTCAGTATATCGAGATATTAAATTGAAAGAAGGGAAGTCTTCATTTTTGGCTTCAAGAAGCTTCTATTTTAACTCTGAAGATTAAGAAATATTCAAACTAAAGAAGAAAAGTATTTATTTTTCTTAAATCGATGTTATCTTTTCCACAATTTTGCACCCCCTGGTAATGGAGCCCAGGGCATTTGCCTTGCCGTCCCCACCCTAATTTTGCCATTGTTTGTCAATTTCTTTATGATATTTTTCAACTTGAATTGTTTCACTAACTTTCAGAAATTCTTTATGATGTTCAACAAGCTGCAATTTTTTTTTCTTGTGAATTTTTAGTTTTATAAAATGTCTTGTTGCATCTCTTGCCTCTGAGCAAAATGTCATTTGTTTTTGCACAGAATACGCTTTCATTATATATAAAGTCATGATGAAAAATAGGTAATTTCAAATGCAAAAAACATGCAAAGCAGATCTCTTATCGTAGAATCTCTTGTCATCTGTTCAATTTATGCTGGATGAATTTTCAAACTTTTTTATTCCTAATTCGGAACAGTTGTGCCTGTTGAATGGCTAATCTTAATTCCCTCTTCAATTTCTGGACCTAATTTGCATAGGTCTTCCATCAATTATCAAAGAACGTTCGTAACATCTTCAAAATGTTCTTTTTCTCCATCATGAAATTTCTTGAACCAAAATTTTGTACGTTGCTTATCTTTTAAAGATGAGATACCTTTAAAAATGGACTGTTGATATTCCAATAAATTTCTTCGTTGTGTTCCTGTTTTATTAAAAACTGAACCCGATTAATCTAATTTATTAACTTCAATATAATTATTTGCTTTTGAGCATTTTGTTTCCATAATAAAGCATTCTTAGTCCTCTGTTGAGTATCCGTATGTTCAACTGCAATAAATTTACATTCTTCTGCAACTTTTTCACTTGTTTTGAATAGATCCTTGATGAATTGCTAAAATGTTTTCTTAACATTTCTCATCTTTCAAACTCTTCTCTCCATCAGGAAATTTTCTGAACCATTGTTGCTTTGTACGTTGATTTACTCGATTTTGTAAAACAGGCTGTTAATATTCTAGATAACTTCTTTATTTCTCCTGTTTTATTAACAGCTGAACCCAGTTAACTTAACTACCAGCCAGTCAAATTACAATCTGTCATTTAATCGATATCTCAATCAGTAATCGATTAACTTAAATAAAATTAAAAGTTTTCATATTTTTTTATTCCCTAATAAATTGCTGTCCCTTTATCAGATTGATCTTCATTTCTTCTATTTCTCGACTTGTTTTACATAACTCTTCAGAAAATTACTAAGCGACATTCACAAACTTTCCCACCTTCAAAATATCAGGAAATATCTTGAACGATTGTAGTGCTGCATACTACCTTTTAATGCCTATGCCAGTAGATTTCTGATGTTTTATGCAGACTCTGCTTTATGTTCCAGTTTAATTAATAATTTAGCACAGTTAGTCTAATTAAATTATTTACTATAGCAGTGAACATTAGGAAAAAAATTGTTGAAAGCAAAAATAATTGTTATAACTTAAACATACTTTAAAATCGTATTAACATGAACAGAAATAAAATATGATCTTTTGAAAATGTGCAAAAATATACAAAAAGAAAAAATTATGTTTATAGTAGTCTGTAACTTCTTTTAACCTAGAAATTTTGCATTTAGCTTAGGAGAACAAAATTTATTCTAGTAGTACTTTTCAGAAATCAGGTTTTCTTTAAAGAATCAGCTCGTATAATGTATCTTTCCTAACAAGAAAACGTTAATTTCAAATATCTAATGAGAACAGAAGAATCATACATCACCATTTACAACGAATTATCATGTAAGTGTAAACAACCTCAAATCGATGTCAAATGTACACTTTAAATTAGTTATTATTTCTATTATATAAATATGCTGTAAAGATAAATATTACTTATTATATAATAACACTTACTGATATCTTCAAGCAATGCATTTCATTTACAAGGAACTACCAGAAAAGAATCGTGATAGTCATCTAATGGGAGACGACCTACCAAATTTATTTTAGAAGGAAGTTATAAACTGTGTTTTTTTTTCAGCACCAAACAATGTTAATTTTTTCAGCACCTTGAAGCACCAAAGTCAAGAACGTCTATTACTTATAAAAAAGTGGAGCAAGGTATTTAACTTGTTCTTTTTCTTGGGAGTCACTCTTCACTGGAATTGTCACTGATAAGATGTTCAACTGCTCACGATTCCTGATGACTCACGTTATCAGCTTCCTAAATCATCTCATTAAAAAAAAAAAAAAAAAAAACCTCGACTGGTTTGTCTCCATTGAAAAACAGTGGAAAAAACGTTTCTTTTTTCTTTGTAGAAAAGCAAAGATAGGATTGTTTCTAAGTTTTGTCATAGACCAGGCTCATTAAGGTTACTTTTTTACAAAGAAAAAATAAGGATTGCTTCAGTTTAGCACTTCTGCTTAAAAGACAAAATGAATCTAACACCCTATAATTTAAGGAAAAGGCGTGTATTGAGTATTGTTGGAGTACTTTAAATCGTGTTCCCTTTCGCTTTTAGTGTTCTAAATTTGGCATTCCCTATTCGTAGAGATGACTTTTATTAAAAGAGAATTCCTGATTCTTTCCAAACGTTATTGGTGCCAGTCAATGAATCGATTAAATGTTAAAGATATATATTTCCAATGAACTGTTTCTTTTCCAAAAAAACTAATAACCAGTACATCAAGTATTCGAATAATAATTTCTTTAAATCACATAATAAGAACAATGCTTATTTTTATACTACTTTTTTTAATTTCAAAGAATCAATAGAAGATAGATAATACGATGAAATATAAGAAAAAATAATATAATACAATAAAATATACTTATAATAATACATTTAAATGAATAATATAATAAAAGATATAATTTAAAAAGATTCTAGCTCAATAATAACGCAACGCTCTTTACATTCCGAAAAGTTTGAATTCTCAGATTTGGTCCTTGAAACTTTACAGGAATATAGTTACAATTTACAAATGGCTTAATTTTATTTCTGAAAATAAAAAAAAGCAATAAATATTATTTTTTATCTAAAATCTTTTGTTTGTTAGTTATCATATTATAATTTGTTCAAACATTCAATCATGAAAATTATTCTTTTTTCGATCTATAGATGTATAATGATTTTTTTGTTGTTTTTGTTTCACAGAAATCGTTGTTTTAGGCATTGCTATTTTAATTTACAAATTTAAAACTCATAATGGTGCATACGTTGAAACGTGTGAAAAAAGAGTTAATAAAATAAAATAATTAATAAATGCGGATAATTAATGGTATTAATCAGTTGGATGAAAATGAATTTTTTATGTTTATAAAATAAATATCATTTCTATATATTTTCATTCTATACATATATCATTCTTTCCTTCTTTACCTTTCCAAAATAATGCGGAAAACAGTATGTGAATAAAATTATCTACAAAAGAAGTAGTTTACGCTACCAGACTTATTCAAAGCAGTTTTAATTTTTTAGAAGGGACCTAGGATCTAATAATTTAAGACGGATACATGTATACTGGTTAATAACATTAATAATTTTGGTTTATATAATCTCAGAAAATAATGCTCTGAATTATAAATTATATTTAGAGTCCTTTTAATGATTTAGAGTTATTTTAAATGATCAATATCTTCAATATCAATAACTTTTCCTTGCTATATCACAAGCTAAGATGTATCGCCTTTTCCAGTTTCAGTAAGCATTTCTGAGTTAAGATATGTATCTTCTGTGTTTTTTTTCTTTACTTGATGTTAGTATTCATTTTTGAGAGAATTGTAACATTGCGAGTATGAGTTCAATGAATGACTAATATGAGTGTATTAGCATTAAAAGGTTAAGTTACAAAATACTATAAATATGTTTATTATTTCTAAACAATGTATTAATTTATATTTGTATGTTGCTCAACTATATAAAGGACTATCGAGTCCCTGATCACTTTCCTCACAATAAGCATGCGAATTTTTAAGAAGCTGCATAATTATGAGGTGAAGGGCTTAGAATATTTTCATGGGGTATTCTTTCTTCCAATGAAGGATTTTTTACCCCCCTTTTAAATTTATTCACTTTAGATTCTCTCCTTATTTTTCCTTTGGTAATATCTTCTTTCTTTTTTTTTCCAGAGTAAAACATTCAAAATAAAGTTTTAAATAAATCTTTCTATTTCAAATTTTGAAATATTTTATTTATCGACTTGTTAAATTCTTTAAATCCCCCGCTGTACTCTTGCGAATAATAAAGAATATACGAATGATATGATGAAACAATAAGACTTAATAAGCATCGAAAAACCACAGATAGAAGTATATTCTGCCATATTAAATTTATCGTAAAAATTCTACTAGTTAATATTTTTATGGACATATGTCTTTTGGGAAATGTATATGGATTATTATTACGACTCATACTATTCATCCTCTAAAAGATATCACTGTTTTTAAAATCGGAAAAATTTGTCATAAAATATACTAGATAATATTTATTGTAGATATATATCTATTAGGAAGTACATATGGACTACATAAAACTGAAATTATTCTTTCTATGAAAAATTTCACTGCCCTTAAAATAGGAGCATAGATTACCAATAGTTTCAAGAGAGAGACATAAGGCAATGAACGATATAATGATTATTGCATTAGATAGCAGATGTGACCAGTTGTCTGTTCTATAGCAAAAGATTCATCTTGACTAGTTAATGATGTTGGCTATCTTATAGAGAGACTCAGCTTATTTGCAGAAAACTTGTCTTCTTTTTCCGAGAAAACGATTGGAGTTTGCAAATTAATGATGTTCACTAAGTACAGTGAGACAGATCAATCATACAGTGCGATTGATCTATCTCACTGTGATCATTACTACTGTTGTTACAGTGATAATATATTATAGTAAGAAAGGTAACTCGTCTAGATGAAGAGTTCGGCGACTTATGCCACTTTGTAAACAAATAGTAAAAAAAAAAAAAAAAAAAAGAACTTTTGATAATTTGTTAATAAATGTTTGTGTTCTTCTATTTATATCAAAATAAATAATTTCAATAAATCAACGCATAGTATATAGTATGGGCAAGAATAATAAAGAAAAAGTTTTATGAAATGTGTATTCAAAATGATAAAATGTAACGGCTTCTAAAGAATATGCAAGAGCCAAAAGTTTATTCCCATGGGTTTTTTTATATAAATTCTGGCCTTTATCCAAACGATCAATTTTCAAATACAGGATGGTCATAAAAAAAACTATTTTTGTTTGGAATCATTTGCAGCTGAAACTAATGAACAAATGTCAGCCAAACTTTACGAGCAGATTTTGAAAAACATAGAAAACAGAATTTCTTTTAAAACGTTTTTTTTAATTGATAATGCAGTATTTTATGCTGCACATTAATATTTTATCTTAATATTTATTAATAAAATATTATTTTCTGTAATTTTTGCAATGCATTTCATTTATGTATGCGCATTTTTTTTCATTTTTTGATCATATATTAAATTCTACCAGATGTCATTGTGCTGAATTCAAATTAAATACTAATTTAAGTGTTTTCTTTCTTTTTATGCCAGTATCTCTCTTATTGATGATTTTTGTTACTATATTTTCAGGAATTCATTTCACAGTATTTTCTAAGGCGTGTCTCAAAAATAAAACAAGATTTGAATATGCCACAATTCGTGCAGTAAAGTGTTGGAAACACCATTTAAGAAACTATTTGACAACTGATATTTTAGGGTTACTAGAAATGGATGTTACACGATGGTATAACGTGGTTCCATTGTTGAACAATATTTCAAAAACAATGAAGGTCTGGCGACCACAGTCAGAAAATTTGAGAATTGGTCCCCGAGATTGGATTTCTTTTTATGGGGTTATTTTAAAACAAAGGCCTATGCCAACAAGTTCACAAGCACGCGTGCATTAAAGGAGGGAATTCGACGCTGCATCAACTACATTCATTCACATTTATGCAAATTTGGTCAAGGAAAATTTCGATAGAATACTACATATGTGCTAGCAAAGCCATGCAGGCCATTTAAGGTATGTGTTATTCCATCCTGTTTACTTTACAATTCAATAAAAATATAACAATTTAAAGAAAAAAAACTGTTTTTTTTTATTTAATTCAAATCTTGCATTAACACGTTGTTCTATTGTGTAACGCTCCATCTGTACTAACCTTAAACAATCAGCTGTTAAATGAGGTTTTTTAATATGGTTGCCAAAATTTTACTGCACGAATGGTGAAAAATTCAAATCTTGCGTTAATTTTGGGACACTCATTACAAATTTAAGTGAAATTTGATCTCATTTCGTTCATTTTTTAAATGCCTCTAAACAAAGAATTTATTTTATCACCCTGTATATTTTATTTTCTCAATGAAAATAGAGACTCTATTCAAGATTATACAATATTTTGTAGCCGATATTAGTTTTACTTATACGATATTTTCGGTCTGCTTATATTTGAAAATTGTCGATTTAAAAAAGCAAATTGTTTTGAATCGTGTATTAAAATCGCTTGATGATCGCTTTTAGTTTTCTAAGCAAAATCTTTACATATATAAATGCTGAAAGCTCCAAGAATTTTTTATAAAATAAAATCAACTGTTGGCTGTTCGATATTTTCAATACTGAAATCCCCTTTGCAATATGCAATGAGAATGAATTTAACTTGATTCGACATAAATAAGCTGACCCTTTATGATAAACGGTCAACCGAAAGGCTTTCAGATTAATACCGTGTTGCATAAAAGGGGTCCTTATTCAAGTTCCATTATCAACTGACGGACAGGTCTGCTTTCATCAATCCTGACAGAAGGTTACGATCACCCTTCTTAATGCAAAACTCGTGGGCCTCACACTCAGAAGGTGGGCATTAATAACACGTTATAAGGAATTGGTAGCTCAAGGTGCATATATTTCGTATTTTACCCTTTCATTATTGGGCGACCTATAAGGCCTTCCAAAAGGCAGCCTATTTAAGTGGAAGGAGGAGAATTGGGGGGTTTTACGCCATCACTTTTAGGTGCAATAATCGTTGTTTGCACTGTCCGCCTTCTAGAGCTGATTGCTAATTTGTATCGTGGCTTGTTTTATTCATCTACTGTCCTGCCTGCAGGTGGAATGCGATTGCGGAATTTGTTTTATTTTCCCTCTATTTGCCGCTTCTGGGCAGTTGTTGGTTTTCTTAATGGAAGTTATGTCCGGTTTGAGTACCATAGAAAGTATACCAAAAGATTTTTGTGTTAGGGAACTAAATTATTACCATATTTCCTAACTACAAAAATCGAGTAATATAAAACGTAGAATCCATGAAGAAAATAAAAGCTAAATGATTTGCAAATATGAACAAGTGATAACGACTGATTTGTGAATGCTGTAAGATCAAGGTATTAAGAGCAGAAAAATATTTCATACCATGACCTAAAAATGTATCCAACATTCTAATTAATGGATAGATCCTATTTCGGGCATTAATGTTCTTTCAATCCATATAAGACGGTAATTGATACTACAAATACTTAAATGTATCTAAATATTTTTTAATTAAATGTTACTTTGATTCAAAATTTAAATATAAAAAAGTCCTATCCTTTTTTTTTCAGGAGAACTTTACAGAAATGTTTCTCCTGAAAGAAAACTTCTTGACTCGTGTCTCCTTCAATACAAGAGTCGGAAATATCAGTGTAAATAAACAGATTAGATTACAACATAAGCATAATATTTGGAGTTGGTAATGAAAAATATTGGAACCTTATAATCTTTCTATTGTGACAAGCACTCAAAAGTTGAGTTAGTTACTTCTGGAATTTCTTAGAAAGTAATAATATAAGATCAAAATAAATTTTATTTAAATTATAATAATTATAAATTTTTACTTACTATTAATTTTTAATATTAGATTCCAGCAAATTCAAAATCACTAAAAATAATATTACTTCTATATCATTTCATATAATTTTCAAAAGTATAATCCTATTTATACATCAAATCGTTTAAGAATTCAGTGTATTGAATCAGGTTTTTAAAAGTTCATTCATCATAAAGCAAAATATAATTCAGTGATTAGGACACTTATAGTTCTATGTAATACCCTCCAAAGAAGCGATTATAATAACTATATCTTTTTACTTAATTAAACTTTATATAAACCGGAAGCCAATGAATGAATTTACCATAATCATTAAAAATATCATTTAACATTAGAAATATTTTTTAAAGGCTTGCGATAGTGAACATAAACGTTTGGCATTCCCATATGACATTCTAGTCCATTTACAGTAAAGTTTTTCAAAACTACTTTCAGTGCCATTTTATAGAATAGAAATAGAAATATTTTTACTTAGCAAATTTTATGCATCATTAGTATAGACAAAATTTTTCATTCAGTTGAAACCCTTTAACATTTTTATTAAAAGCAAATCCCTTTTGACAAACAATTGCCCACCCATCACATTAATAGTACTAATTTAGTCATGTCAACCAAATTTATGTACGACATATTATCACTATAAAAGAATGTTTCATTTTAAATTATACTGGCACAATAAATTAAAAGCATTCTGATTGGTTTCAGCAAGTAACAATCGTAACAAAATTAACTGGCAAATAAAATTGATGAAATCACTCTTGTTGAGCCTAGGTCCTCTGTTTCATTGTGATGAATCTTAACGTTTATCTTTACCTGCAACTGACAGTACAAATATAGAATATTATCTTGATGGTTATCTTGAAAACAATAACAAAAAAACTTCATACACAGTACATAAAAACATTAACGTTTTGTTTAGATATTTAGTAATTGGCCTATAAACTGCGATCTGTTACTTGGTCACTTGGTCCATATCCTAAGGTTAATTCATTTCTGACTAAATATTGTGAAGCGGGTAAACTACCTTCACGCAATTACTTAAATCATACATGAAGTTAAATAAATCATCCAAAATTTTTTCTTCCTCTTTTTTTTCTTCGTTTTATTGGGATGTTTTTATAATATTCTGTCTTAAAATTTCCTTTACTTCCAGCGGTGTCGAATAAAAATTAGGCATACAAAGTGTCTGACATGACAGTAAAAGGAATTGACGCATGGATATAACTTGTGTGACCGAAGAAATCACATAAAACAATTATTACTAAACCAAACAAAGCTTCAGGCTTCTTAACTTATAAATATTTTTGCTTTAATTGTATTTAAAAAACTGGCAATCTAATTTACTTAACCAGTTTCTTTAAATGGACCTACGATTCGTAAATTTTTGATTCTTAAATTTATCTGAACACATTTACACAATGCAACGCATTGTATCGTTGTATATCACATTTACATCGTTACAAATAACTTGCCAATTATACGATTCAAATATTTAACAGAATGGAATTCTGAAGCAGGGCCAATCCAAACAGCCATATAAATTTGTTGACTATTATGTATATGAATTATAAGCGATTAAAGCAAAGCATCTTTCATATTTAATTTGGATATATTTGATTCTCGAATTCTCATCAGTTCAAATTGAATGAATCACATTACATCATTATACACCACATTTACATTGTTATAATATATTATATTTATCATACAGCCAAAATATTCAACAGAATTGAAATTGAGATACTTATTCAATTTAGTCATCGTTTCAAATTTGTCAACTGATTTCTACACATAAAACTATAAGTGGTCAAAAATTCTCGATGAATCCCCCATACTTAATATGTATAGAATCAGCAGACAATGCATGAAACTACATTAAATTTTTATGCACAACACTTACATCATTACCATATAATGTATCTATTATACAGCCCAGATATTTAGCAGAATTGAAATTATAATATCAATCCAATCGATGCCCCATTGGAAATTTGTCAATTTATCCCTTTAAAGGAATGATAAACGATTAAAGATATTCTAATCATCCCTCGTACTTAATCTGAAGATATATCTTCCACAGTTAAATTTGAGTAGAGTAGATCAGAGATACGATATAATTGATTGTATTATTCCTCCATCGATCTGCACTAAGCGAAAATTCCCTACTAACACTTGAAATATCCCTAAGGACCTCCCGCTCTCGAATCTGGTATGGGGCACATGTTCCTGCCCTGAAGCAATCTCTCGTTTAGTGAATAAAGCTTTCATCAATCAGGTCGTCTCTGCCATCGACCACAGCTCACATAAAAGCCAAATAACCAGCGAAAATTGCATTTAATTACAATGAATTGATACTTCATAAGAGAATGGGAACTACAAAAAGGAACAGTTAGCCTATATTTAAGAGAGCATGGTCCTTACAATGCCTTGTCTGGATTTCTATTGGGTGATTAATAATGTGCGGCGCTCCCTGGTGGAGACACGCACAAAAGAAAAGAATCTCAATTGACGGATCTCTTTTTCTTGCTGAATTTCATCCCTGGGTTCTTATTTGGAAATTAGGTTGTTTTTGAAGCAGTTCACGGAAAAATCTATTAATCATTAGAATACTGAAACATGTCAACATTGTTGACTAGGAGCCAAATTATGTGTGAAAAGAATAATAATATTAAGTTCTTAAGATTATCTACAAAGAAGAATAAAGTGTTTTGAAAATTTATCTTAATTCTCTCCACAAATTACCAGGTTATACATGTAAAAAGCGTTATCAATAATGATATGATTATCAGAAATACAGTGTAATTTTGTTCAATATATAAAACTAGGCTAAATATTTTTTATAAAGGAACATTTAATTGGATCATTTTGAATTAAAAATAATTATAAAAAGCGTACTTTTATCAGCTTAATAAATAATAGTATTTTTTATTTAAATTTTCTATTTTTTTTATCTTGAGGTGTACTATTTTTAATACTTACAATTAGATGATGATGCTGGTACGAAATCAAAATTAAAGTTACATTTAATAACTGATTTTAAATTCTCAAAGTATTAAAAGTGAGAACAATTCTATAGGGAAGGCAAAAATATAAAAATTTAAAATTTTAACATGTTAGAAAATGAGATAAAAAATAATAAAGACATTGTACTTTTACAAACATAAACCATGTCAAGTTTAATGAAACTGTGTTGTTCAAGTTGGTTGAATTTATTTGTATTAACTTACCAATTAAGAGCAACTTGAGAAATAATTTAGGAAGGACTGCATAATTTTGTAAAAAAAGAAAATAGAAGGCTGATGTTTATGAATATGACTAAAGATGTTGCAGTTCACAATATTCAAAAGTAATTTGTTGTTGCTGCATATTTTGATTTTTGTTAGAAAGCGAAAAAAATAATTATATGAGCTCTCTTTAAAGAGACGACTAATTTCAAATTATATTATTAACGCTTCAAATTTTCATACCTTTGTAATAATACTGTGTAGCCTTAAATTTCCTCTGTACGTTTTTGAGAATGGCATACCATTTCATCATTGCATACCATTCCATTCCATTGTTTTATGTGATACAATGAATGACAACAAAGTTTATTTTATGACTTTTTTTACGTTTCAAAAATGGAAATGCTTTGAATTAGTGTGAAAATTTGCATAAATCTTATAGCAACTTTAATTGAAACTTTTTAATTATTGCGGCAATCTGATAATGATGGTGATTGTTTAAACGTATTTCAATGTATAAATGGTATGAAAATGGAGCAAGATTTCAACCCTCTACCATATTAAACATTATTAGGAAAAGTAATCTGAGTTATAGCACTGAGTTACAAAATTGCATCTTCATAATTATAAAACCAGTCGTTTTAAACTAAAATTTTTTTTAAATATTCAAATATTTCTGTTATGAACTTTTATTTAATTTATTTAACCCTTAACTGGGGGCGTGCGGTCTGTGAGACCACTAGCGAAGGATTTTCTGTCACCCCTATTCTATTTTTAGCTGAATTGAAGGGATTGACCCTGTAGCTTACTGTTTTGTGACATTGAATACACTTGCACTTTTTCAATCGATTTCAGTGGATGTTTTTTTTAAAAATAATTCAGTTATTTCTTTGAGCGCGGTCTCTAAGACCGCACCTCCTTGTTAGTGTCCCAGTCATAAACAAGGCTTAGTAGATGGAGCTAAAACTTGGGGGCCGAAATATCATCCAATTTACTGATCCTATTATGAAGCAGAGCTCCAAACACTTTTCAATGAAGCAGAAAGTGATTTTAATGATAAGGATAATTGTACAGAAGAGTTTTTCGATGAAAGTACGCATTCAACTGATTCTTATATGTATGTTCAAATATAATTAATTTTTTAGTGATAATGTATTTTGAAAAAATTATATATCAAGAGGTATATATATATACCGAATTTATAGGATGATTTTTACACTAGTTCTTAACCTGTATCTTTAAAATACCCTAGAAAACCGTGCTATGAAAGTCATGCAAGAAGATAAAAAAGGGTCAATTTTAACCATTGTCATTTTTTTTCATATAATTTCTGAATTTTACATTTCTATATACCTTCATATACCGTAAAAATAAATGTGATTTAAAAAGTAAAAAGTAATTTTTTTTCAAGAATATTATTTATTGCAGCATGCAATTTGAGAAGAAAATGTATGTTCCAACGCATTTATTGTTTTGAATGATAAAATATTTTGAAACATTTCTAAAACATATCTATAAATCAAGAAAAATATCTGCAAAATATATTGGCAGTTTTTCATACTAAAATATTCATTAGAAAATTTAATTTGATTGTAAATGAAATGCGGTCTCGTAGACCACACCTCTCCAATTAAGTTCAAAATTTCACTTCCCAAGTTAAGGGTTAAGTATTAATATAGGACAATTTATTTAAACATTAAGATTTCAATTTAAAATATAAGTTTTTTCCTTCCATGATGCTGAAGATCCATTGGAGATGTTCCATAGATTACAAGAAAATAAGAATAATTCTTTCAGTATATTTTTCTTCCTTCTTATAAGATTTCTACCGGGAGGGACACCTCAGATTGGGGGGGGGACGAGAAGTAACCATATTAATAAGTAGATTTTCGCTTTTTCTGTGGATATCATAATGATGAGGAATTGAGTTACCTCCATACCGATGTCGATATCCTTTCGTGGGTGGTGAAAATATGGACTGTATCGTAATAAGTACCATTCTGAATCCAATTCAGTGCCCATTTTATTGTCGTGGAGGCCTGATTATAGAGTTCATCCAAAATGTTTCGTCAGAGCGAGGACAATTATTTTGCGGTTACCTTATATAGAAGAAACTGTGACTATTATTAAAAGAATCGATCGTGATATTTTGATAAATCTCCGTCTTCTCCTATGAACAATGAAACTAGTTTTTGGAATCATGTCTATCTGTGAACATGGCAACTCAAAAACGAAAAAGCTGGGCAACCCTACGAATCGCAGGGCCTATATTGCCGAAATATATATTCCTGTCGAAGTCAGACAAAAATCCATTTATGAGAAGTCTTTATACCTGCTTTTTCATCCAATCGTGTGAAAATACAACTCACAAATGTAAATAATTAAATAGATTATATTTGACGTATCTATTCATTACTAAAATTTTGGAATCATTCCCAATTTTTAGCTAGATCCTTTAACACTAAACCTACCGACATTTCACCGATACATTGGAATTGCCATTGGAAGCGGGTCAAATGACCCGCTCGTGGTAGCTTTAGTGTTAAAGAGTTGTGTGTCTGTCGATAAATAATTTCGGAAACAATTATTCAAAAACCAAGCAGTCTCGATGACTGAATTATAAGAAAATTATATTTACATAAAACTGTATTCCTAATTTTGAGCTTAACATATAGCAGAATTATCTGTTTTCTTATCTGATTGCAATTTATGTCCGCAATAAACTAGGAAAATAAAATTCGATTTGTATTCTTGATGCCAAATTTTGTACTCTGTCGATCGACAAAGATGTTCAAAATCAATATTCACTTGTCTTCGTTGCACTATCGAAGCAAAACTCAGAACGAGTTGAGTAGTGTAAGGATACGAGAAAATAACGGGAAAAATTCTCCTACGGGTAATTTTCTGTACTTCTTCTTAGACTCATCCAAATTGTTTTCGGGTTATTAGTTGTAAAGCAGAGGTTGTACTATAGGAAACGAATATTAGCTATCTATAAAAATAACCTCGTGTCTTGAAAAGTTTTCATAGGCAGTCTTGAATTTAGATCGACTTGCTTAATCATTTTTGCTTCTCAATGATTAAAAAAATCTAATCAAAACAGATTTCAAATACTTCATCTTTGATTAGGATTGTGAGATCACATTTTAAGAGTTACTATTATTTTTGTTATGCAATTTTTAAAACGAGTGAAAGGTTAGCTTATGGATTCTTCTATTGATTTTTGATTTGAAGTTGGAGGACCACGTATACGAGATAGTCAGCATAACCAAGTTCCATGAACTTGATGCGGATGTCAAATATGTTTCTGCCATTTTGATGGAAAGCTATGAAATTTATAGGAATTCTATGTTTCAAAGGAAATTATCCTTGACATCTGACTCAGAAAATAAAAGATAATCAGGTGGAAATGTCTCAGTTTCAGGATTTGTGATATACATGTTTAAAATTCGATCCCATTGAATCTTAACATCGTCGTAGAATATGATACATGGATGGTTGTTAGGTTTTGGTTAGTTTAGTTATATTAACGTCCAGTTTTAAAGCAACTCTAGAGTTATTATGGGATGAACCTTGTAATTTTGAACAGTGATCAGATGGCGAAAACGACATGTAAGCTCTTCAAACTTCTACGCTACAACAGCGGGAGGACGTTCATCCCCGAAGGATTTAAAATGCACCAGACCCGCTTACACGACGGTTCTTCGGTGGAATCGGGTCTTGAACCTGAAGCCCTCTTGTTCCTTGCCACCAGGACATCTCGGCCGTTTCTAGGTGGCAAAGTTTTGATTGTGGTTAGGTGTTCTCAGTGGCGGTATCACGTGTCATCGAAGATATTTCTTAAACCCGAGTTTCAGTGAATATCCGTCGTGAATACGGACTTCGTTAATCTGATGCGAAGATCAAACATCCAGCTAGTTAAGTGTAGAAAATTGTAGAAGGGGATGGTTCAGAAATCATGCCATCTCCCATGGTACTTTAAGGAAGACCAGGTAGCATAATCTTGGTTGAAGGCCCGGTTGATTACAGCGTCAACAGCCAGTTCCACAGATATAAAGGCTTCGTGAATAAGAAATCCGTCGAAGTAAAATGTTTTTCCCACTAACATTCTGTTTTTGCTGGTAAAGTTGATAGATAAATTTTTATGTAACCTGCTTTCATTCAAAAACTAGTAAACATGCAAAAAATTAATTAATCAATATGGTTCAAACCAAATGATAACTTTAAATTTGTTTCTTAATGAACAAACATACCCGAAAATGTGACATATTTACCACTGTTTGTAATTAATTTTTGAAATCTAATTAGGCAACTCGGCCATTAAGAAAGAAACAAATTTAACTATTCGAATAATTTATTATTCTTTAATAAATGAAAAAATTGTAAAAGCAGCCATTTCATAATAAGTTAAATTGCTAATACACACGCGAGTGGATTTTCTTAACGTTTGCGAATAATGTGGATAATGCGACACAATAAGAAGATCATTAATCACACCATTAATAGTTTTAAAGTGGTCAGAGCGCTTGTTCAGGATAGTCAAGCTAATAAGTTCCATATCATCAATTTTAATAGAACCGCTATTAATCTGCAAAGGCATAAAAATGAAAAACGAAGTCTTCATTTTCTAATTATAATGATTAATTTTTGTTTAAGAAAAAATTTGCAACAATAGTGGTAATCAAAATTCCCAAAAAAATAGACTGCTAGTCACAAAAATGGTTAAAATAAAATCTATGCAGGATTAATAACTCTAACTTCTATTTACTTCTTAAAAACATCATATTCATTTCTCGTCAAGTTTATTACTTTTATTTCAAGTAAACTAGAAGTACTAATAATTTCGCATGACTTAAATTTTCAAAATTATACTTTAGTACAAACATTAAATTGTTACATATAATCTGGTATCTGTTTAGATGCCGCTGCTTTTTCGATTCCATATTTTTATTGCTTTCTTTTGCATACACTTAATTATCCTTATTTTTTAACAGCATATATTCATGTTATTTCTGACATTGTTGAAGAGCATATGGTCTTGATTCTAGATTTTGACTGTCGCTTAAGGTAACCGGCTAAGCTCAGAGGGGATATTAAAAAATAATGTTTTAATGCTTATATGATGTTTTTTTAATCAAATAAGGATTAAAAATGGAATTATTTAAATATACATATATAGCTTTCAAAAAAAAGCAAATTTGATGCAAATTTTAGCTTTCATTTACAAATATTATGAATGTTCAAGAGAAAAAAATTGTAATAGTTTTTCATTTGCTTTTGTAACCTCACATGTGTAACATATCTTATAGTGTAACTAACTATTTTCTAAGAATTATATTCAAAAATAAAATTTTATGTGTAATATATGAAATTATTATATCTAGGAAATTTTAACAATATTTACATTAAACAATCATAAATCCACTTCTAAAGCATTCATCATCAAATCCATAGTTCATAACATTCTACATAACTTAAAGAGTATTAATTATAAACTTCATTAAGATATCTTGATTTTTTTGAGGTATGAAGATACTCATACTGTAGAATTATGAAAAAACTCGTTCTTCAGAAAATGCATTAAAAATTTTTAAATGCTTATAAATGAGCATCATTTACATGCCAATAGTTTGCTATAACTTGCATTCTAATTGACATAAAGACAAAATAAAGATATTACTGGAAACAGAAACGTACCTATTCTTTAAAACGGCAAGAAATAAAAATTCAATTCAAGATTTAATCCAAATTCATGCTTTTATTCTAATCAGATACCTTAGATACTAAGGAAAACTTTAGACTAAATATTTTCGATGAAAGTTTAGAGGATTTCATTGTAAGATCATTTTGAAATGGGAAGCGAGTTGCTAAACATATCTCTTGAAACGACAAATCTTCAAAAAGAGAATTAAGTCATAATTTCATAAATCCTTTATTTGGAAGGCAATAAACAAGAAATATCTGACTCAACATAATTCAGACTAACTCAATTCAATTAGTAATACTTTCATTTTTAGTTATTCAGTATTTGGCGACTTTGGCGACCAGCAGATTTGCCGAAATCAAAAGTTGCTAAATTTTTATTAAATGTATAATTATTTTTAATGGTTTCCTCCTCAAAATATTTTTACTTATGGATTCTACTTTTGTAGAAGACTTATAATTATCTCTTCAATGTGTTAAGCATTTCCTTGTCGTTATTTTGATACATCCAATTATATCAAAACAGCAAAATTTAAAAATTGCACACAAATTTTTTTTTCACTCTTCCTTGACACTGGAGTTAATTATAAGTACAAAAAATTTTCAAAAATTCTATTAAAATCAAATTTTACGCTGAAACTTACTCAATATAAAAAATAAGCAGAATTTTCAAATCTTGATCCTTAAAGGGAGATAAAAAATTTTATTAGTAGCAATAATGAAAGAAATTTGAGTTTCCCTTCAAGAATAAAATATATTGTGGTAAGATATGCTTAAAATATTTTTAAATTGATTAAAAATAGAAGAAAATTATACGGTTGAAAAATTGATATTAAAAAATAATTTTTTGAACTGTAGGTTGATGCAAAAATTATATTTGTGTTGTAATAGTTTCGAAAATTAATTTGGAAAAATGCCAAAATTTCGCTTAATTTTTAATTAATTAAAATCCTAACCAAAGTGATAAAAAAATCACTTTAAATTGCAAATGAAACTTTCGGAGCAGTTAATCCCTCCATAGTATATATATGCCATGTATGGTATCTCTAGGTTAAATGGGTTGGTCTGTCGAACATTAACACACACGAATACATTCTCCTTTATTATTAGTAAAGATTTCATTTAATAACAAAATAAG
This sequence comes from Argiope aurantia, assembly GCA_026543865.1. Taxonomy (NCBI): domain Eukaryota; kingdom Metazoa; phylum Arthropoda; class Arachnida; order Araneae; family Araneidae; genus Argiope; species Argiope aurantia. The sequence goes on from JAPMOR010036789.1 coordinate 546,441, forward strand.
CAATGCCAGAAGATTTTGATGCCGATATTCAGAATTACGTCATTAACACCTTTTACAAATCTGAATTCTCTTCCTTGTTGACTTTAGATCTGGCACGAACATCTTACAGTTCTGTAAAAATTAAAAAGAGAAGGAATACAGAACAATAAGAAAGGTGCGGAGACATTAAAAACGGAAAATCCGGAGATATCAATGGTAACCCTTGGATTATGCTTCACTATGTTTAGCTTAAAATGGACAATCAAACGGATAAATGTTGTCCACATGAATGGACTAAGAAAATGGATGCTATCTGTGTCATCAAAGATAATCTCATAAAGCAATTATTACAAATGAAGCAACATTTTTAAACTTCCTATAATGTTTTTTCTTCATACGATTGTTTACACTTATTTCTTTCTAACAATCTTTATTTTTAATCAGGGCAATCGTATTGAATTACATTGTACATGGATTTCCAAAACTGGGGCCAGTTTTGAGTTAATAAACATATATTTGGAAACAGCTTCAATTTTCATTCCAGCGATTACAGATGTAACAGATGCTTAATGTAAAGATTTAAGGTTAATATCCAAAGAATGTGCTAGCATATATTTGTCTTCAAATGAGTTAAATCAGTGGCATCAAATAATCTAGAACAATTTTTAATATTAATCATTTATTCACCACATTAATATAGTATTGTTAAAATTAGAGCATTAATGCTAATCCAAATATATCGAGAAAAAAGAAATATTTTTAAATATATGAAAAAATAATTGTTCTGTTATAATTGAAATGATACGTCTCTTGCAAAAATTATCAAACCAAATACAGAATTTGGTGATGAGCAGCAATTTGTCAATTTATTGGTATGCTTGGTCAATTTATTGGTATACATATCTAACATATTCTGCATTACGACGCCAAATGCAGGATTTGGCGACGATCCTCAATTTCTCAACTTATTGGTATGCTTGGTCAATTCATTGGTATACGTATCAAACATAGTTTGCATTACGACTTAAATACAGAATTTGGCTACGAGTCACAATTTGTCAATTTATTGGTAGGCTTCGGGTTTGCGGATTCAGCAAAGTCTGCAGAAAAGACTAGATGGCAGCAATGTGTGGACCATGAACCTGTTTGTCCAAGATGTCTTTAACGATCCACTGTGAATCCAATATATTTCAGCGGTAGATAAAAGGAATGAATTCCACAAAGTTAAAGAAGCGATTCTAGATTGAATAGATGGTAGTGGCTGACAGACTCTGTCTCAAATCAAAATTATATATATCTCTCTCTTTCTGGAACGATCTCAACTGATGACTGTATTAGTATAAATAAAATACAAGGAAAAATATAATTAACTGAAAATATAATCAGTAAGAAAATATACAACTGCAGAACAATTGGACTTTGCATTTTTCCATATGAGAAAATATTTGTAACCTGTTACCTCATGATAAGGTGAAAAGTCATACAAGAGATTCAGGAGATCCTCCTCATTGCCTTTAGTCATGCATGCATTTAAAAAACTTTGCTGCCTTTTAGCAGTGTTTTTTCGGTACTTTGGGATTATTCCGTCGACCATTTTCGCCAAACCCGATATTATCGCCAAGAAGTAGCGAAAACATAGCGAAGGCATTGGTTCATTTTCGCGAGCGTTGAACGGAGCGTCGACGGGATAATTCCAAAGTAGCGTTTTTTTTTCTTTCAAATAAGAAATTTCATTGGCTGAACGACCAATAGCTGCCTTCATCAATTCCCATCGCAACAACAATAACAAAAAAAATGTTCTAGCAATAATTAAAACAAAACTTCATTAACAAAACTAAAAACAGCCGGTTATCTTAGTTACTTTCCATCAACAACAAAAAATATTTCTCCCAATAATTGAAATCATTCTTTCAACGACAAAATTTATGCTCTCTCTTCTTAATAAATTCATTGTTTTCCTGCCACTTGCTCTACTCCCAATTTTGCAGCGTCTCAATTTGCAACTCTGTGCACGTACCGACTTCCTACTTGGTTCCTTACGTGCCCTCGATGATTTATGCGTTTTTAAATAAACCTATGTTTCAGGCGGTCTAGCTCTCAAAACACAAAGTCATTCAATTTATCGCCCAGCGGGGAACCAACTGTTGATAGGTTTTCGCGGGCGATATCAGCGGGGAACCCCGCATCATTCCAACAAATCGCCGCACCATTTTGGAAGCAATGATGCGAATATGAAGCTGCTTCTTCCTTCTTTTGAAGTCGTTCCATGGCAGTGATTGCGATCCGCAATTAGCCTCTAACAGAAATTCTAACAGTGATTTATTAGTTTCTGTACATATATTAGGTCGTTCTTTCGATTTATAATTGCTTGAGAATACAGGCATATGTCATTGTCGACATCAAATCATAATTATGTAAGATATTATAAATATTACTTTAAAAAAACTGTTTTTTTAAACCTAATGTAGGAAATAGTAATAATAAAATTCTTCATGAGAAAATAATAAAGTTTTAATTTTTGTTATTACCAGAAATCTGCCTAAACATTAGAGAAAATTTAAATGTCAAAAATTTGAAACAAATTATTTTGGAATTTCTTCTGTCCAAATTGCAGAAGAATAGTTTTACTATTAATGAATTTTGACGAATAGCAGAAAGAAAATGAAACTAAGTGTCATATATATATATATATATAGTAAAAGGAAAAAAATTAGATTATAAGTAGAAAGAACATTTAATTTTGAAATTTTGGAAACTACAGTCAAACTGCTGTTTTTATTATCACATTCTTACCCTGTAGTTTCGAAATTTGGTTACTAAGAATCCTGATGATTTTTGGTTTTAGAATTGTGTAATTAATTATTCTTTAACTTCTCTTGGGTGAAGAAATATAAAAACCTGACAAATTGTTCTTTTGAAAATTTATGCCTTACTCTCTTTTAAAGGTGTTTTATCCCACCTGCTTAAAATTATAAGTCTTAGACAAAGTTTTAAAAGCCCCAAATGCCCATATTTTTATTTTCAGAGTCATGCACAGGAGACTTTGGGGCTTCGTAGTACCATAAGAAAACTAAATATACATTTTGGACACCTTCATTTCGTTCCAAAATCAAAATTCGATATCGACTTAAAATTGTAATCACAAAATCACATTTGAAGTTTCATACATTTACGTCACCGCTTTTTTTATTTGCAGCATTTTACATGCATCCGAAAACATATAGACAGATGATCAACCCTTGATGGATTTAATTCAACATTTGATGGAAACGTGCATTGTAAATGCTAAAATAGGTATATCAATTTTTCCACTTAGCCTTTTACTTTCGCAATTATTGTTTCCAATTGCATTCAGATAGACAAACAAGCAGATTTTCTATAAATGGATTTCGTTCAAAAATTGATAGAATTTCAAGATTTCATATAAAGACCATATATCGAATTTCTATAGCTTTCTTCTTTCTTTTAGTTGAAGGTTGTTGTTTTTTTAATTATTGTATTCAAAGAAAGGCAGAAATAATCCAAAAATTGTATTTTTCGTACTCATTGACGAGATTCGTCAAAATCTTGAATGAGAATTGCTTGATAATCAAAATATTTTTGTCTTCATATACTAGAAAGCAAAAATAAATTGTATTTTTCCAAAAAATTCTCGCACAAAATTCTGATAAATCTCAGTTCTAGATTTTTTTTTCACTTTCTATGAAATCATTTGTGTGTTATTTCTATTCGTCTGTTTATTTTTTAGTATGATAATTACAAACTGGGATTTCTTTATCATGATCTATATACAAACATTTTAAATTTTCATTGTGTTAAATTTTGGGTGCGAATATAAAGGGTTAAAATTTAGGTTTTCATGTGCAAATACAAAGTAAATTGAATATGTATAATTTATTTAAGTGTTCTCAGAAATTTTTAAAGGGTGTCCCAAACTTAACTTAAGATTTGAATTTGTTACTATTTGTGTAGTAAAATGTTGGAAACCATATTAATAAACCCATTTGAGAGCTGATAGTTTAGGGTAGGTAAAAATGGAACATTACATGTTAACACAAGATTTAAATTAAATAAAAACATAGTTTTTTCTTTACATTTTTGTATTTTTATTGAATTTAAAAGTACACAGGATAGGGTTATGTATGGAATAACATCTAGGGTAAATGGCCTCCACGATCTTGCTAGCACTATTTCATTATTTGCACACTTGCTATTTTTGACGAAATTTTCCATGACTGTTTTGCATAAATCTGGCTGAATTTTGTTGATGCAACACTGATTTTCCTCTTTTACTGCACCTCGTAGGCTTATTGGTATAGAATTTTGACTTCAAATAACCCCATAAAAAGAAATAATAGCATTAAATCATGCGATCTTGGGAGCAATTCTCAAATTTTCGAAAAGTGGTTGCCAAACTTTCATTATTTTTGAAATACTGTTCAACAATTAAAACACGTTGTTCTATCATATAATGTTCCATTTCTATTAACCCTAAACTATCAGCTGTCAAATGGGTTTATTAATAGGGTTGCCAACACTTTATTGAAAGAATGGTAGCAAATTCAAATCTTTGTTAATTAATCTTTTTAATATAATTAATTTATTACCCAGAAATCTGAGCACGGAAGCATGATTACATTACCTATGTAAAACTTTGTAGATAATCTGGTATTGAAGTCAATAACTCATGTTGCTTCTGAGAAATCGTGCCAAATAAAGAATTAAAGGCATTTAATATTACGCGTTATATCGCTGTAAATATTTTAAAGCAAACTTTTAGAATAAAATAAATATAGAAACCTAAGGCTACGATTATTTGATTTAGAGTCCGAATTACCTTTAAAAAATATTTATTTCACTTTCTCCTAAATGCAAGTAAATGCTCGAAATATTTCCTGTAATCTTTATTCAAATTAGTGTCTTTTCTTCTAAAATTATGAGCCATTTACATACAACATTGCGTTTGACTTGTGTATAAATTGTACTTAGCAGTACAATATTAAGCATGAAATTATAAGCGATTCACACGCAGATATAAATTCTGATTAAGGAAAGGATTTAAAACATATTTGGTCTATAGCTTCCTTCTAGTTTTCCTTTTAGAAAGCCCATATAAGAGCCTCTTAAAATTAATTTCCTCTTTGTTTTATTATGTTTCTTGTAATTCAATATTTACTCAGTTGACATTAATGCAAAATCATTTAAAGAAAAAGAATTTATTATATTTAATGTGTAGAATGATATATATTCTTGATCAGGATGCATTGTTAAATTGAAGTTGTTTATGTCACCATTTAATATAAAAAAATAAAAAAAAATTATGTATAACTCATCTGTTTATCGCAATTTTTAATATGCCTCATTGATTAATTAAATTGTTGAAAATTTTGGATAAAAAAAAGGAGAATGTCATTTTCAACAATTTTATCCTAAAAATGTTTAAATATTATTGCAATAAAGATTCGATCGAAAGGTCAAATACGATTTAAAGCTGAAAATAATTCTTATTATTTTCAGTTTCTAAGAAAATTTTATTAGTGCACTGAAAAGTTTAAATTTTTTTCTTCACTTTTATTATTTTCACTTCTTTACGTCTTTTAATTTATAATTGATTATTTGAATTATAAAGGAATTTTGAAAACAACCTTTCTCAATTTCATTACCAAATTGTGTATCTGGTATGATGTCAAAATTTGATTAAATAATCTATTAATTAAAAATTAAATTCTGAAAATACTGAAATGGCGTACTGTCTTCGAAAAAGCAATCGTAGAAAATTTGAAAAATCTATCACATATGAGTAAAAACATTGATTGCAATGCCCTATCTTTACAAATATGAAATAAGTCTTGTAAATTAAAGCGAGTAAAAAAATATGTTGGAAAAATTAGGCTGTTTTTAATTTAATTAAGATTTTTTTTAAAATAGCGTGTGAAGTCATGGTTGCCTGATCTGAAATTTTCGATTTTAGATTCGAACTTCGATTCTTGGTACTTTGTGCAGATAAAGTCAACTATTATTAAAGATCTAATGTTCTCAAGCTTGTGTGCAGTTCATTCCAAATTCTTTCATTACGTTACATCAGCATTTTGCTGTTCTCAACTATATCAATGATAACTGACATCGAAAATTTCTAATGATAAAATCAATTTTTGACCTACGTTAGATATCAGTGAAGTACAAGCTATCATTTCATACATTATTAATAAATAAATAAATTATTCTAAAGATTGTATTAACATGCTGAGATCGTTTAACATCATTTTCCACCAAATACACTTATTAATAAATGATTTGATTTCACAGAAAGCCTATTTGAGCAAGCGATAGTCTTTTGCATGAATCTGACCTTCAAGGTACTAGCTGTTCAAAAAAACATCATTTATTTTAATTTGCAAAACATCAGATATTCAATTTTCTATAGATTAAGTTTCCACTCGATACATTTTAGCTAAAATCAATTACTTCGAATGGTAAAAAAATGATGAATGACTGCCAAAATTGATCCAATGAACATCATTAGTCACTTTGGATATTGAGCCCAATTTGTGGTCAAGCGCTCTGCTTGGACTTGAATAATAATTAATTTAAGTAAATAAGGGAAGATTTTTCTTTTTTCCTTTTGTAAACTGATATCTCTCAGACTTTCTGTCACCGTTTCTTCTGTTCATATAAATTTAATATTTTTACTTATTTTTTATTTATCTATAATTATCTCTAAACGTCACGCACAAACACATTAAGGAGTCAAGTAAAGAAGTTGTTGCATTAGAATCAAGCAATTCCGATTGTCAGAGATAATCTATAGAAACTAAATTAAATATAATATAAAAATTGTAACATTTTTCTGGAAAACTGAAAGAATGTTCAAAATGCATTATATTACTTGCTCTATTTTGAGCTTTTGAGAGGATATTTTTATCGAACTATAGCTGCGGCATTTTATGAATTCTAAAATAAGATGAAGCAAGTGCAATAGAAACATCCAAGTCATCAAAATTTATACATTAGTTTATTGTGGTTGTACCTGCAGAATACATGTTTTATATAGCATACCAAGGGACATTAACGAATAACTCCCTCAACTTTGAGCGCAATGTTTTAAAATGCAAGCGCAATGTATAAACACGAAATGAAAGTATTGTAAGATTCCCTGTTTCCCTCACTTGATAATAATCATTCCGATTAGATATAACTTCATCTGTTACCACACACATTGTTAAGTGCTTCTGACTGCCAGGTGGGAGATTCTCTTCGCAAGTAGAGTCATTGAGTCTGGTCATTAGTTGTATCCAACTAAATAACCTTATTCGTCGTTTCAGGGAGTTCACCTGAATCAGGAATATGGGATCAATCACCAGCAACCGTTGTCATTATGTGTCCTCCAAGTCCATTGTAAAGATTATAGTCGCAGAGACATGGAGAGGTGTTATGTCATTAAGTGTCGAAGTCAGGTGGAATTTACCCGGTTTTAGCGGTGAATTGAATATAATTAATATGTGTTCGGGAAGGGTCAGCTACAAAGATGAATCATTAATAGACATTCCCACGATCGATGGAAACCATTGAGGAAACTTTCCTGAACAGCTATTGAGTGATAAGGAGCTCAATTACACCAATGAGAAAATGAGAGGCTGGGATTTGACGGAATTAAAATGCGGGATTTATTGAAGGGGGTGAGATGCTTGGAAGGAGAATTC
>JAPMOR010036789.1:554129-589852 GCA_026543865.1 Argiope aurantia
TTAAATTGTCCTACTTTAGAATTATTATAATAAATATTTATCCACCAAAATTGAATAAGAAAACTCTATCCTTGTAAATGCGTTCCTGCAAATCAAATCATTTTTTCCAAAACAATTACATTTATATGCAAATATTCCGCATTTCATAAATCACTTTATTTTTTTATTATAATTATTAATCACATTTCATAAATTTTTTGTTGTTATCAATTTATATAATGATAAATTACCTTCACCAAAAATGTTCAAGATGAAAAATTTTAAATATAAAACGAAAAGGCAAAGTCAATTATCAAAAATTTTTCTGTTTACTACACAAGTAGAGTTGTTTAAAGATGTTTATCATTTTTATGCATGCAGTGAAGGAAATTATACATGAAATTTATTTTACGAATGAACTTTATCCCACAGAAATGATTAATGATATCCAATGGCAGTCTCAATTACGATTTCCTCCGATTAAACCACGCAAAAAGAAAATATGAAATGTTTTTAATGAGTGTAGCATTGTCTTTTCTTTATGCTATTTTTTTTTCATGGAGAGATTTAAAGTTAAATGAAATGTCTAGAACAGCAAATAAATTCCCTGCTTGTTAATTTTAATAGTCGCCAAAGATGCCAAATGAGCATTCTTTTGAAAATTTTTGAGAATTTTATGTTGAATAATTTATAAATAAATTAAATGAATTACAAGAATAATTAAAATAACAAACAGTTTAGTGCAGCTTTTACAAATGTCAGTTAGAAACACTTATTATCATTTTTTAGTTTGAAATAACTGTAAAACTTTCAAATGAAAAATAAATAGTAAGTTTATCTTCTTCAGGAATATGATATTTTAAAATATTTCTGTATTTTTAATTTTGGCTTTGGGAATTAAATAAATGTCTTGATTTTTTTCTCTCCTAATTTCTGTTAAAAGAGAAAATTTAATATAGAATTAACTAAAATCGAGCATTTATTAAAATCCTAAGAATAATTTTAGAATTTTAATTGTGATTGAATTAATAATGGAATTATTTTTTAATTTAAATTATTTATAGTCTTTTTATTGTTTATACCATTGTATTGTTAACTATGAAATTTGCTATAAAGTATTGAAGACTTGAAAATAAAATGAAATAAATCAATAAATTTTATAAATTAAACTAATTAATAAGTTTTGTAATATTTGTTTATTTATATCAGTTTCCTGGGGTAGCAAGTACTTTTTTACTGTTTATTAAAATTTAAATGTAACCAAAACGCTTTGAAATTGCTATTCCGTAAAGATTTTGTTCTTTTTATATATTTAAACATTTATACCAGCTTCTTTAATTAAATAATGAAAATTTCAGAAATCGGAATAAGAGAGTATAAGTAGATAATATTGTTACTGCAGGCGCCGTATCCTTACTAACACGCAAAATATAGCTTCATAAAGGCAAAAATTGCATATTTTTTACAACTATCAAGATGATTCTTTCTGTTATACTGTAAAATCAAATTATTGTTAAATTTTTATTTTTAAATATGCACTTCAAAACTTCTACTTGTAACAATAATATTAAACATGAATGCAAAGAAAACCTCCGTTTCATCTTTTACGCCAATTTCTCTAATTGGGCGATTTTCCTTTTAGAAATCAGAACTAGATGCTGCTGCTGATGATGATACCATGTCCGCTTTATAACGGAAAGGGGATGCAGTAGCTTCTGAGTGTAAAGATCCGAGAGCTGAAGTATCACGTCTAGCTCATAAGAAGATAACACTCAGAGACTCGCTTGCACAACCATTTTTTTACAGAGGAGCTCTATCACACACCTCACAGATAGAACAAAGGGTGAAGAAGAACCACGCCCGAACCAGGACTCGAGACCGGGACGCCCAGATCACGGGTAAGACGCGTTACCCCTAGGCCAGGACGCTGGCCATCAGGACCAGAGAAATTTAATTAAAAATCAATAGTATTGGCAGTTTAGTGATCATATTGTTATGGCCAAATAAATAACTATTTCATACCTCCACAAATATTTCACATTATTCTTGCAATTTTGAGCTGAAGCCAAGGACATCAGCGCATTGCCATCAGTACTTCTTCTGAAGAAGCTGTTACTGATAAGTTTTGATTCTTCATTTGGAATCAAAACTTATCAGTATCAGCTACCATTAGCGTAGCAAATATGAGAATCGATATCCACCAAATACCTATTTTCATACCGATGAGAAAAGAAATGATTACCAGCTGTATCAAATGCAATAGATCATCAGTATCTTCATGCACTCGTTCTTGTTGTTGTATGATGTTTACTGACGCAAGGGTCATATTTGGCCATGCTGAGTCAGGCAAATAGTAAATATAGCAAAACTGGGTACCAATCAAAGTTAGTTTATATTTAGAGGTAAAATTCAATGAATTATGGGTATGTGAATTTTTGGTGCAGTAAAACTGGGTATCAACTTAACCCTAGTTCACATTTGAAGGCAAATTTAATTGAATTAGGGATATGTGAACTTTTGATACGGCAACACTGGGCATTTACCTAACCCTGCTTCGCATTTGATGACGAAATTCAATGAATTAGGGATATGTGAATTTTACAAATATTTTCCAGCAAAACGCAAAAACATTTCAAATTGGCATATAAATTTATTTTCCTATTTCAGAGCATTTATTGGTGATAAAAATATTTTCTCTCATGGAAAGAAAGAAATATTTTGCCCAATCTTTGATGTTTTCACTTAAGGTCAATTTTTGAAATTAATCGCTCTGAACAAACATATCTTCTAAAAAAGGAATGATGACAACAGAAAAGAGATGCCAAATGTGAGAAAGCAAACATTATTTTATCTTTGCGTTTGTTTCACTGACATAAAGTTTTCGAAAGAAACTGTAAAAATTTCTGTTGAAATTTTTTTTTCGTATCTGTAAAAAATTGTTTGAATCACCTAATAAAATTTTAATAGACATCTAAGATAAATATATCCTTAAAACATCTTGGTTCTTTAATTTAAAATCCTTAGAACAAGATTCTTTTTTAATTAATGAAATAATTTTCATTAATTTAAAAAAAGTAAGGTAAGGACTTAAGTAGGGCTGGGCGATGACGGAACTTCATCATCGCGATATATCGTCCAACACATATCGATATTTTTCGATATATTGCGATATCATTATTTATTTATAGCTATCATAAGTTATAAATAACATCTCTTCAACATATTGACTTACCAGAATGATTCTAAATAAAAAGAAATTTAAATTTATATGATAAAAATATTTTTTTCCTTTTGAATAAAAATAGTTAGAAAATAATTTAGTTAAAACCGCTTTAATAAAGTGTGTCAATGCCAAAGCAATGTCTGCATGTTACAATTTAAAACGTTGCGTTTAAAACAAGTATTTTTAATTATCAGAATATGACAACATTTATAGAAATATGAAAAAAAAATTGTATGAAGGACAATACGAATGAAGAGCAACAGAAATAAACACTAACCGATAACCAAAACGAAATCGAAAACGCAAATTAATTGTGAATATTGATTTATTGGATCGCGATTTATCGTGAACTATTACTCATGATCATGATTTCGATAAATCGATATTTTTTTAACATTGGCCTCAAAAAATCTTTTTTTTTTCTCGAGAAATTGAAAATTGGCGCAGCTCTAGACTTAAGTCCGCTTACGTTATATTCAAGTCCGAAGATGGGAAAAACAAAAACATGTATTCTTTTATGGAAATAACATAGTTTCTTTTATCATTCAGTCATCCTACCGCTGAAACTTCATTCTTAAGTGTGTGTTTTTTGTTGTTTAATGAGTCTGCTAATTACATTCTTAGCAGACTCATTAAACAAAATTCGGAAACATTTCTCAAAATGTGTTGGTTGGTCTAGAGATTAGCTCATTTTTTCGCATTAACTATGGGAGTCATTTGAATAATGTTTATGAGGTATATGCACAAACCTTATAATTAAACCACAGTCCCATTCTAGTCACGAAAACATTTGATAACTAATACGTGTCTGTTTACTAACTTCAGCAGAATACAATAGTATTTATTTATCTGAACATGATAAACAAATCTCAGCAGCATATTTTAATTTAATTCTAATTAAAAATTCTGATATCGTATTATACAGCCTTGGTTTTTATGATATATTTCTTTTTTTAATGTTGAAAAATGCTTATTAAAGATGTAAATCAGCTTATCAGGTATTAAAAAGACAGAATATCATCTTTGATAATGCAGCAGAAAACAATTAAACAATGGATTAAGCTTTTCAGGCTTGGTCGCTTTGAAGGCAATCGGTGCTACCGCTTTCACTTTGCTTTCAATGCCTGTATCATAACAGGTAACGAAGTAGATATTTAAATTAGAAAACTAAAAAAAAGTGAATTTTCAATGACATCCTCAGGTTTCATAACAAATTCTAGAGGCAGTCAGGTAGTAAGTTACACTGGTCGATTAGTAGAACGTAATACGTAATAAAACAATACTGCGTAAAATACTAATGTATATGTCATAGAAATTCAATTTACTTGTCGTCGAATGGCAACAGTCAATGTAAACTAATCTCCTTACGAATGTTTCCTAGTGCCTCATTGAATGTTTTTACAGCTACTTTTGATTCAACGGCTCTCTTAGGTGATTAATAGAACTACAAAATATTATTAGAAATTTCAGAAAGGAGGATCACCGTGCCGCCGAAACCTACAACCAATCACTGGAAAGAAAGTATAAGAGAAATCAAGATGAAAATGTTAAGAAATAGGTAAAGGAAATTTAACTGAGCCTCAAAATAATCTTAGCCGTTGTCAGATATGTGATCGCTCTGATTTCCCAAAGAAAATTGATGTTCATATTTTCCTTAATTATTATTTCAAAAATGATATTTTTACATCATTGTCCAATTCAAAAAGTTACCTGTGATATCAATATTATTTCCTTACAATATTTTTTCTTAGTTTTTGATAATTTTTTTAAATCTAATTTGATACACAATCTGTGACACTTTTTTAATGTTACGATGGAATTCAAACTTATCCACCCAAAATTTTAATTGTGTGTTTCTGACAGTGTTAAAATCAAAATCATAAAAATTGCTTTTTTTCTGGACATTAACTCCTCTACTTTTATTTTGTAGTATAAACACTTCTTAAATTGCATCTGTAATTAATTTAATTTAATTGATCAAATTCACGCTTTTCCTGTCATATCAAATAACAAAGTGAATTTTTAAAAAAATGTTCATATTAATAGTTTATCTTATCTATCTTATTAATAGTTATCTATCTTATTAATAGTTTATCTTATTAATAGCGAATCTTATCTATCTAGCTCTCTTCGTTTTGTAGTATCGTGTTAACTTATATTCGAACAGCCAGCAGACGGACTTCCTTTGAGCAAATATTATTCAAAATTTGATATAAATCTACAAATTTGATGTAAAGACCGCATACCAAATTTTATCCCTCTTGCTCAAATCGGTTTTGAATTATCTTTGTCACAAACAGCAGGACATTTTCCAAAAATGCGTTTTTCGAACTCGAGAATGTCTAAAATGTGACATTCGTCAAAATTTCGAGTAACATTTTTTGAAAATAACTATAGTTTCTGTATACTACATATACAAGAAAGTAAAAAAAAAAAGGTTTTATTAAATTTGATATTACTTTCAACATTTTCTCGCCAGCGTTTTAAATTTTTATTTTGCAAAAATAATTTTTGATCTGCAAATTACTTACAAAAACTAAAGCAATTAATTTGCAACTAAGAAGAACAATTTCCACGAATTATTTATAAAGTATCTATCTACAAAATGGAGTTTTAATGAAAATAAAAATCCAGAAAGTGAATAAGTTATTAAATTTGCTTATTCTTATCGAATTTTATGTCAAATTTTATTATATAATAGTTAGGAATAGGAATTAATCAAATGACTTGGATAGAAAATACATTATTTTCAATTTGAATTTGTCTATTTTCTTTACTTGACTCCTTAATGTCTTTGTGCGTGACGTTTGCATAATTATAGATAAATAAAAAATAAGTAAAAATATTAGATTAAATTTATATGAATGAAAGTTAAAATTTTTATATTATATTTAATTTAGTTTCTATAGATTATCTCTGACAATCGGAATTGTTTGATTCTAGTGCAATAACAAAAAAAATGACTTGCATACATTTTTCTATAAATTTAGATATTAAAAACCTATAATTAAAAAATTTGTATAAATTATTTTAGAATTCAAAATTGCATAATTCACATACACATCCATTTCAGGTGTCTTTCAAGTTGTTTGGAAAAAAAATAGCCCGAAACAGAATCCATGTATTAGTTAGCAAATAAAGATGATAATACGTCATGGAATCCATAGTTATATTTGATTTCAAAATTTTATCAAATTTTTAATGTGTGAATGTACCCATGTATTACACAATCCACATGTAATTTATGAAACTTTTATTATTTTAAATAATAATTTTAGATTTTGCAATTTAATACTTAATTAGTTATGTAATATTTTTCAAAACTCTCTACAAAGCATGTTGTTATATTTATAAATAATAAAATTGATACATAGTTCCTTCTTGTAGTAGATGACCAGAAAATAAAGAATTTTTCATGATTTTAGATAAATTTTTTATTTATTGAAAATTAATCTAAATTTTTCTCAGAGTCTTACGAATACATTATTTAAAAAAAAACTTTTTATACTACTTTAAAATTTAAGACAACTAACATTTCATTAAAAATATTTTTATGGAAATATTATTCTACTGCATTTTTTTTCTTCTTTAATTTGCGGTAAATTTATCAAAATTAGCTTCGGCCAAACTTTTGACATGTAGGTTTTTCCGTTTTATAACCACTTGTGACAAAATAGTAACATTGTAAACAATGAATCTGAATATTTTAAGAGCTCTCTTGCAGCTCAACTAAGAAAAATAAATTAATAAAAAAAAACTCTTTTCGACACAAATATGCACTTAGACTGATTGACAAACTTCTTATAGATGAATTTCATCAACATTTTTTTTAAAAAAAAGATATTATTTTGTGTTAAGATCGTTCACCAAATTACAACCACTTAGCACAATGTGTTTTTAAATTATCATGTTCACTCTAAGAGGGAGAAAGGCACGATTCCAAAAACTGTTTTGCAGGACCCAATGACATCTAAAACGTGAAGATTCATCAAAATGTTGAGATCGAAAATTTCGACGATTACTATCTCTTTTTAACCTTCGTAAAGTCTCCTGTAGCGACTAGCTGCTTCGCCTAGGATATTGATAGTATTTAATTGCAGCAACATCATTTAGATATAACTTCATAACCATGATTTCTCATATTATCAGACATTAAATTTTAAAATAGTGTAATAGTATTTTTAAATTTTAAAATAGTGAAAAATTCATTTTCATGTAATAATAATTTCAGAAGTAATCGTGGATAAAGTTTGGTTTCAACTAAAATTCTAATCGAAGCTTTTCAAAAACTTTCCACCGAGGTACACCTTTTCACCTCCTGAATTATGTGTTAAATATGGTAACTGTAGTTCAAACTGTGTGACTCATCATATGCCATCACACACAGATATAGAGATATGCACATGCATATTCATCTTTATTAGCAGTAAAATGTAGAGAAAAAATTATTGATTACAGATGAGCTTCTATGAAAATATCGTATCGTTTCAACTATTATCGTATTATCGTAATACGATAACAGTTGAAAATTTTCGGCCGTGGTAAAATGTTTAAGTATTTTCTTTTCAGTTCAAATGTGATTATCATATTTCCTCGTTTATTACTGCCGTTATTTATCCATTACATTAACTGCATAATTGTAAAATGACTGATATAAAGAAATGTAAAAGCATCTTCTTTGTCATTTTTATTTCATTTTTAAAATCATGTTCTGCTTTATCGATTTTATCTAAAAAGCTTTCGTTTTTATATTTATTCATTTTTAAAAGCATTCTCCTACAAACAGAATGCTTCGGAAACAACAGAAAATTAAATATTAATGCCATTAAAGTTGAACAAATGTTATGTTAAAAATGTTATGATAAAGTTAACGCTAAAAATGTTATGATAAAAGAAAAAGTGGAACATCATAATAAGCAGGAGATGCCTGATTCGTATCATTTCTATCAAAACAAAAATTATTGCATTGGATATCGTAATTTCTTGAAAGCAAATTCGATTGAAAAAACTATTGAACTAGAACATTTCGAATCATTTCTTGTATCATGCTATCATTTGGGTGGTTTCAATCATTTAGAAAATTGGAATTATTCATTGGCGGAAGAATGAAAAATGAATTTTTAATCAAATTATTTCTGTAAACAATTTTTACGGGTTCTCAGTAATAATCTAATAATATTTAATGCAGTAATAAGAATTAAAACACAGTAAAATATTCTAATAAGCATTAATCTGAATAACGAAAGGCAATAATAGAAATGTCGAAATATTGAATTTTTGCTTTCTTGTATACTAATTATACAAAGAAAAAGAATTGTAATCTCCAAAAAATTCGAATTTAAGATTTTGACGAATCTCCGTACTTTAAATATCAATCTGACAAACAATTTCTGAAATTATGTCTGTCTGTCAATTTCTCTATCGCTTTATTTGTCTGTGAGCAAGCACGATGACACAAAATCATTTATTCGAATCGACTTGTGGATAAATGATTCATTATAGATTAATGATTATGATTCATTCATTAATGACTCATTTATTCTATTAATTATGCCCAAAGTTTCTTTCAGATCAACAAGACATAACATTCATTAACCCTAACTTTTTCCGTTGTTGAACTGTCGATGTCCTTTATTCCTAATGGACAAATAGACGTATAAATATAATTTCTAAAATGTCTTTTGGAAAAAATATTTTATTGAGATCTCAAATTTAAAATTTTTTAGGCACTTCAAAAAAACACAAGTATTTACTACAGTACCTACTGTTCATATACTAAGGAAAATCAAATAGTAATTTCGCGCTTTCTCTTTTCAGGATCTGGTAACACTGGTTAATATCCAGCGCGGAACTAGTGTAGACGACAACACTTCTATGCAAGGTATCACTCTTATTCCAGCGTGTCTTTGGAATTAGCAGACCGTTAAATACTGCAGCTCCATTGCCGATTTGTACCGTGGAAGAAATGAGAGCAGTATGTGATTCTCTTTGCAGTCATTCCCTGCAATCAGATCTGAAACCTACAGTCAGATCCAAACGTCGTGGAAATCTGTAAAAAAGTGCCATTTTGTAAAGAGATAGCGGTCGGCCATATTCTGCCCAACTGACGGTCGAAAAAATAAAGGGAATGAGATTATAAATGCTGAACACCCGCTATACAATCCAGATCTGCTTTCAAGCTATTTTCATACGTCTGGACCATTGAAGAAAGCGTTAAGAGGAAGAAGTCATTAATGCGGTGCAAAATTGGTTACAGATACAACCAAAAGACTTTTTTCCCGACTGAATCTAAAAACTTGTGGAACGTTGGAAAAAGTATGTTGAAATCCAGACCAGTTATGTAGAAAAATTATGTATGCTTCAATTTTTTATCATTAGATTAAATGTTCCTTTATTTCTTTACTCTCTCTTGTACAAGAAAGTAAAAAATATTAATTAAAAATTATTTTCGATGTCTATTACAGTCGTTATAATTATTATTCATTACTGTTAGAATTATTAATCATTCATAGTTTCTTCGATTATTTTAAGAAGGAATTTCTTAAAAGGGATCGAAGAAAATCCAATTAAAAAGACCTTTCTTTTCTCATTTGGTTCTTCTCCAAAGCTTAGTCAACTCCTTCTTTTAATTGTTCTAATGAAAGGAATCAATTGATAACTTTATCTCGTAGAAATCTTTTAATTAATTATATTAATGATATATTTTGCTCAAAAGTTAAGCTTGTTTGGCATCCCTTCTATAAAAAAAAAGTTCATAAAATAAAAAGAAAGCTTGCTCAATTTATTTCTTTTCTGACCATTCTGCCAATCCTCATGATCCATTATGCGAATTCCATTATCAAAACAATAACAAAAACAGACATACATGAACTTCGGCTAAATAATACAAGAGAACCCTAGCCCATTGAAAACCTTTTTTCGGCGTAATTAAATGGAATCAAGTTTAAGCATTCTGCTTTTCAGGATATATCAAGCTGGTGAAAGGATTGAGGAAAGCCCACTTCCTTGAATATCACTATATACTCAGAGGAGGGTAATTCAAAAAAAAAAATAATAATAATAAATAAAAACCTTGATGTGCTTGATCTTGACCTTTTCAAAAGGGGTTACATTCCCATTTAACTTTCAACCTCTGACGGCTCCATTACTTTGCGCCTGTCACATATGAAGGGTTTGATTTTTCAGGACTAGACTATAAAACCCCCTTATTTTTTATTATTATTCAGTAGAGCTTTCGTAACAAAATCATAGATTTTATTATACTGCGATATCTCATTAAATATGAACCTCGCTTTTCAAGAAGGCATGTGATATCTTTCGTAGTCTAAATCTTTCTGGCAGATTTCATAAAGGTGTTTTCAGTTAATCAGAGTGAATCGTGCAGAAGTTGAAAGAAATAATTGAAGCCTTGCTACTGAGGATTTTTTTGAGTGAAAGCTTATTTCAAAAAATGAGGAGGTTAATGAGCTAGTTTTTTATTGAAAAAAAGGGTTATTTTTGAGTGGTAATTATTATTATTATGCATTCATTCAGTAGAATTCTCTCGCTTTTAATTTGCTCGATGTTGTTTATTTTAAAATAATGTACTGTCCTATTTATGTACTATAATATTTGTAATTTGCTATAATTTTAACTTCAGTCAGTAGAAATTACATTAACGACTATCAAATGGAATTTTCTGTATCAATATTTTTAAATGCATCTAGGGAGAAGATGGCGATCTAATGGCTTTTGTGGCTAATTTAATGGCTTAAATCTTTAAAAGGTCATTAATTTTAATGTTGATTGCTTTCCTAGGCCAAATGTTTATCCGAAAAATAACTAAAACGTCATAAAAGTTTCCTAAGATGCAACTTTTGAAATCGATCCTAAATCATAGCATCATATTTTGTCCGAGCACGAAATATTTTTTCTTGCTTTAAATAACCGAAATTCGGAACGATGGAAGAGAATAAAAATAATCACCAATAATAAAAACAATTCTCTCATTATTACTGATAATGTTCTTTACTTTTCAATTATGTACTGTCCTATTTATGCGTTCTAATACTTGTAAGTTGCTATAATTTTCACATAAGTCAGTAGAAATTACATTAACGATTATCTAATGGAATTTTCTGGATTAATATTTTAAAATGCGTCCAGGGAGAGGACGGAAATCTAATGGCTTTTGGGGCCAATTTAATGAATTAAATTTATAAAAGGTCATTAATTTTAATGATGTTCACTTCCCTAGTCCAAATGTTTATCAGAAAAATAACTAAAACATCATAAAAGTTTATTAAGAAGCAAATTTGAAATCGATCCTAAACCATATCGTCATATTTTGTTAGTCCAAGCACAAATTATTTTTACTTGATTTATAAATGATGGAATTCTGAACGATGCAAGAGAATAAAAATAATTGTAAATAATAAAACCAATTCTTTCATTGTTGTTGATAACTTTATGAAAGGTAAAGTGCGGCAAACTCACGAATTAATGAACTAATAGGGGAGAAAATGTATTCATAGAATCGGAAGTACCTTAAATTTGGAATTTCAGTATGAACAATTATTAACCCTTCGTGCTGCGTATCCCACGATCTCCTCGGGTTGGCAATCAGTGCATTTTCTGTTGCATCCCACATTTTTCCCAGTTCAGAGTGTTTATTTCTGTGATTACAGATTTTTATTGTATTATATAATTATCGTGTAAAATATAATATCAGTTCACTTTCTTTGAAAAGTATTTGAACTTATTTGCAAACATTTCATCTAAAAAGGTATTTTAAAGAATACCGCAGCCCTAGGGTTAATTTTTCAAAATTAGGTGTAATGTAAATGCACCTCTTTGAATTAAAAAAAAAAAATTGTATTTTTATAACTAGTCATCGATAATTAAAAAAATGCCTCAAACTCATTAGAAGAGTGATTTAAGTTTAAGATGTAAAACCATATTCTATCTATTAATCGCAAAGTTCTTCAGTTATGTTACCGGTTAGGTAAAAGAATACGATTCGCTCTTATTGTATAAAAGTTTTATTTAAAATAATTCAGATTTATTAATTATTTCGATAAATATTCTACATTTAATTTGATAAATTATTTGTTTCATTTTGTTTTCTTTGATTTTCTAGTTATTAGTTTTTATGAGAAAAAAATAAAACACTGACGAGAAAAAAAATGATGAAAAAACATTACCCTCAATAACAACACAAGTATCTTCAACTAATGACACACAAAAAAACATAGATATTTAAAAAAATCATTTAGATGGAAAAAACAAGATGTTAACAATGATGAAGCTAAAATTTGTATAGAAAAAATTTAAAATATTTTAAACTTTCCCAAAATCTTTCAACAGATAAATCAATAAAATCTTACAACAATCTTTTTGTTTTAGATAATATTTAAAAATCTTTTTATCTTTCATATTCAGCATGATACAATTTAAATAAAATCCAAATAGCTCTATGCAATTTTATATATATTCTTATAGGGCAACTAAAAAAATGATACTGTCACTAAATTTCTTCGCAATGCTATAAAGATAAGAAAATTATCAATTTTTTCCAGGAATATACCAACGCAAAGTATCCTTATAATTAATAAGAAATTAGTTTTCAAGAAGAATGAAAACGTTTGACGTTTATATGCTCACTTTACATATTTCTATATCGAAGCAAATCAACATAACGTAGAAAATGTATTTTTAATCAAATAACGATTAAATTTGGTTTTTCACAATTTAAAAAGAATATATAGATCACAAGATATTAAAGAGAAAAACGGAAAATTTCTCAATTGTTTCAATCTAGAAATTATCCTCCAAAGTGAGTTTTTGTAGAAATTTTTGCTAAAAACCAAAAGAAAAAAAATAGATTAATTTGCACATTTTTTTGTAAATTCTACCCTGATATTGTGTTGTGCAGGTAGCAATACACTGAGAGGACAACAAAAAAATATCATGGGATACCTCCAAATAATGTGATGGATCTCTTTTTGCCTGGCGAAGTGCAACAACTCGACGTCGCATGGATTTAACAAGACGTTGGAAGTCTCCTGCAAAACTTTTGAACCATGATGATTCTATAGAAGTCCATAAATTCGAAAGTGCTACCAGTACAGGATTTTAGGCACAAACTTACCTAAAATGTTCAGTGGGATTCATGTCCAGCTATATAAATGGTCAAATCATTCTCTGGAATAGTCCAGAATGTTCTTCAAATCAATCTCGAACAGTTGTGGCCCGGTGACATGGTACATTATCATTCATAAAAACTCCATCGTTGTTTGGATACATGAAATCCGTGAATGGCTGCAAGTGATCACCAGTATCTGAATGATCGGCTCAGTTGAACCAGAAGACCCAGTCCATTCCATGTAAAAAAAAAGCCTACATCATTATGGAATGGCTACCACCTTGCACAGTGCTTTGTTGGCAACTTGGATCTATGGTTTTGAGGGATCTGTACCATATTCGAACCCTACCATTATCTCTTAGCAACTAAAATCGTGACTCATCTACCCAAGCCACGGTTTTCCTGTCGTCTAGAGTCAATGATATAATTAGGAGCCCAGAAGAAGGGCTACAGACCATGTTATACGGTTAGTAGAGGCTTCATAGTTCCATTGAAACTACTGTCCTAACAGACACGCCCATCACACATCTCACATTGATTCGTGAGGTTATTTCCCGAAGTGTTGCTTGTCTGTTAATTCTGACAATTTTATGCACATTTCGCTGATATCGGCCATTAGATGCATCCGGTCGTCCATTGCATTATCCCTGGTGGCAGGTTGTGCCTGATATAAGGTATTATCGGCACACTCTTGACACTATATATCTAGGAATGTTAAATTCTCTAGCGATTTCCGAAAAGGAATGTCTCATGAGTGTACTGCTTTTCCTTGTTCAAATTCTATTAATTCTTGTCGTTCGGCCATAATCATGTCAGAAACCTTTTCATTTGAATAAAATGAAAGCCCTGCGCCAATGCGCTGCCCATTTATACATTTTGTACGTGATACTATAGCTATTTGTATATATTTACATATTGTTATCCCATGACTTTTCTCCCTTCATTAAAGCATGATGAATGAATATGCAATGTTTTATTGCTTTAAAATTATAAAGTATAATATTCATCTAAAAATACAAAGTGGTGATAAAATCATTAAAACTAAACGTCATCTGGAATTTTTCGCTTTAAAGTTCTTAAATTATCAGATTTAATTATGAATTAACATTATTTAAATCATGTATTTAGTTTTAATATTTTTTAATGTTTACAGCTAACTTGCCACTTTTGGCAAACCTGCTGGTTTGGCGAGTATATTAATTGTTTTTAATTTCAATTAAATCTATTATGCGTAACTTAATGTTCATGATTTTATCAGCAAAGCATTTTTTAACACCAAAGTAGGATAAACATTAGAGCCTTGTTATTTTAATAACATTGCCAATGTTCTGTCTATTGTGCACATGAAGTCAATTCCCATGATATTATAATGACATTAAAAAAGCAAAGGAAATACATTTGTAAATTACATTGTCATTAATGGTATTTTAATTTCAACATATCTCGTCACGTAAATAGTGAAGACAATAAACTAGGACTTTCTTCTAAAATTTATAATATTGAGAGAAAACCTCACGATTAATTGGTTAATGAAATATATAAAAAAATCTCGAATTTTATTGTAACAAGTAAATATATAATTTTTAAAATTTCGCACACATATTCTTAAAAAAACTATCAATTTTTCGACAAAAAAAATTCATAACAATTGAACTTTATTATTTAAAAAGATCATTCTTTCACCTTAAAATAGTTTTAAAATATTTTCAGAAATTAGCTGAATAGACGCCAAAATCTCATTTAATTTCTAATTAATTAGAAGTATATTTATAGTTTTAAAAAAAGTTCTTCGAAGTGCAAGTTTCTAACCTCGGAAATAGAAATTGGAAAATTGTAAAATTTACAAACTATTGGAAGCTGTAGATGAGAAAGAAGATTACTTTGGAATTTTTAAACTTTACCAAAATTGGTAATGGATGATCTAATGATCTGTACTATAAAGAGTCAATAATACATAAATAAGCAGATTCTCTTTTATTTTTATTAGGGAACTGATGAAGCAAAATTTAAAATTTGTAATTGAAAGAATAGGACGTATGGAAGAACGCTTCCCGATTAACATAAAAAAATGAAGTTTTATCAAATCCTCGAAATAGTAAAGCATGTATGGTTAATTTCTTTTTGTTATCCAATGTATAAAAAATTTTCAAAATCTAAAAAGTTTTCAGAGGCGTAATGACATAGATTCAACTTTATGAGCAAGAAAATATAAAATTCTTATGTAGCTTCAAAATGGGATATTAATTTATTAATTCGGATATTTAATTGTTAAAATCTCTTAAATATTGAGAGTGCTGTCATGAATTAAACTATAGAATTTGAAACCTTCTGACACTTTTGAGGATTTCAACAATGGAGGTAACCTAAATAATATAAAGTTAATAGTTAAAAATGGACAAGGAAAAGAAATCAAGGGTAAATCAATGTGTCGTAATTAGAAAAAGAAAGTTTATAATTTTACAATAGTAATGAAAAATTATTGATAAATTTCTTTCAATACTTGTTGGATAAAATTCTAACTCATAAAATTTTAAATCTAAATGATGGAAACACAAACGAAATGAAAAATTTGAACATAGAGTAGAGTAGAGTATAAAAATAGAGGATAAAAATTTAGAGTATAAGAATTTATCATAGAGTATTCAAATTTAATTATTTGGGTTTAATTAACTATAAACCTAAATAATTAAAGTTAATAGTTAAAAACGGACAAGGAAAGGAAATTAAGGAGAAATCAATGTGTGGTAATTAGCAAAAGAAAGTTTACAATTTTACAAAAATAACGAAGAATTGTTTGTAAAATATCATCAATAGTTAATGGATAAAATACTAAATCTTTATTATACCTACTTATAAATAAAGGAAATGCAATGTTGAAAGAAATGAAAAAAATTAAATATAGAGTAGAATATAAAAATAGAATATAAAAATTTAATTATTTAGGTTTAATTAAATATAACTTAAATAATTAAATTTAATAGTCAGGAACGGACAAAGAAAGGAAATCAAGAGAAATTTAATAAAGAAAAAATCAATGTATCGCTACTAGCAAGAAAAAATTTTGACAATAATAATGAAAAATTGTGTATAAAATTCCATTAGTACATGATAGATAAAATTCTAATTCTTTATTTTACCTACTTATATATGATGGAAAAACAATGTTAAAAGAAATGACAAGTTTAAACTTAAAATATTTTAATTTAAAATTTATAACAACAATATAATATTATGGGCTCTTGCTTTCTTTCTATGTGAATAATTTTTCCAATAAATGCCCCAACTCAAGGACACCTGAATTGACTAGTTTACATTTGGTTCTTGCACTTGATAGATAGTAAAAACATACATAATGGAATTAAAATAAACGTGTTATCATTTTAACAATGTTTATTCCAAAAATATTTATTCTAGTAAAGTAAATATGGCATAAAGGAAATATGTACCCGATTTAAGTATAAAGGATTTTTAAGGATTAGTTGAAAATAAATAATAAACATTTTGGAACATTTGTAAATGTTTTAATTTCATTAGGATATCAGGATTCCATGCTAACGTTTAAGAAATGTTTTTTTTTTCATATATAAGTAGCATAAGTTACAAAACATAGATCTTCGAAGAGAAACTATCACGAAATAACGATTTCGTGTTTTTAAGATATCTAGGTTGCAAAGATGCTTTTCCCAAAAAATTTAGAAATGTTTTTATGTTTGAAAATAAAGTCACAGTTTCTGAAACAGACTTCGTTTTCAATATAAGATAGAAATATAGATACAGTAGTTTCAATAATACACTACAAATAAAAATGAAATCAGAAATAATGATATTTTAACTGAAAATGCGTGATTTATTTTATTTTTTCCGTAAAATTCTGCAAAACAACATTTGATGTGTTTATATTCTCTTTACCTATTCAGCTACATTTTACTTATTTTTGGCATTTCTGTTAAAAAAGAGTGAAAACTATATTTTTTCCAGCGCATTTAGATGAACTGATTTACAAGTACAAAATCTAAACTCATTTTCTGAAGAATGAATACTTAACTTTGATTGATTCACGGTAAACATGATATCTCAAAATCAATTCAATAAAATGTCATGAAATTTGGTATGCATGTATTCAACACCTTTGAAGCTGTGATAGACAGCAGATGTTTAGATAGCTATATTTCATCATGTTTTACAGGCACTTTCAGTTCAAAATGTAGACAAATTTTGACAAAAAACATTAACAGCAACTTCAGATGTTTATAATTTTTTTTATTAAAATATTTTTTTATATTTTGGTTGGTTACATTTTATGTAGTTTAAGCTATATATAGGTAAAATAAAAATTCACTATTTCCATTATTTTTTAACTTATTCTGTTTCCCCAAACATAGAAAATTTTACTAAATTCTCATAAAATAATCATTTTTTTCAAAAACTAAAGCAATGAATGTATTTTTTTTATTAGTGGTCTTTCAAGCCTGTTTTAGCTATCTAGCACAATAAAAAATGTTTAGGTATCCTATTTTAAAACTTCGTCTCCAAACCTAGTCGGATACCTTGATACTTTGTTTAATAGCGATACATACTTATACTTAACTACTACTTAATAATACTATTTAATAATAAACTACTTACTAATACTATTTAATAATAAACTACTTACTAATACTACTTAATAATATACTCTATAATTTACTTTGTTAAATATCGTTGTCACTTAAATTTAATATATGAACTTAATAGTTCATAGACGATATTAGATGGCTTTTCTTGTCCTTGTCTTTTTTTTTTTTACATAGTCAGTTTTTAAAGTTTTAGCATTTTATCTGCTGGTTATATAATTCTGATCTTCTGAGAGGAGCTAACTATCATGAAATCAGGATTAGACGCTTTTAGTGCATTACTGCACTAAATCAATATTCATCAAATATAAATCAATATAAATATAAATCAATATAAATCAATACATCAATATTCAGAATTTAATAGTTCTTATGAAATCAAATCAAGCTCTTTTTTTCTTTTATACAAAGAGTAAATAATTAATCATTAAAACTATTTGAAATTGAAATCATCCATTCTTAAAAAAAAGGAAATAATAACAGAGAAAGTATATATAAAAAGACAAGAAGACAATAAGTAAACTGTGCAAGTAAGTAAATAAGCAAGTGTTAGCGTTTTACAGGACAAACTATTTGACCTATATTTACCAAATTCTGCATATATATCCTTTAAAGAATGAGAATATGTACTTTTAACCACATTTTTCGAAATTCGATTTATAACTTTAATTAATTAAATGTTTAAGAAATTTTGGACTTTTTCTGCAAAAACACCGAAAATATCATTGAACAAAACTGGTTTTTGCTCCATCTTAAAATGTAAAATATTGAATTTTTAATTACATCAATTTAATTGTTATGCAATTTGTTTTTCTTGATTCTGACAATTTCTTATACAATTGTAGGTTTTATTGTTGAACTGCAATTCAAATCATTTTCATTGTTTCGATAAATACTCAATCTCGTGGATTGTTTGTTTTTCATTTTTGAAAGTAAAGAAAAAGAGTTTTATTTAATGCTTATGAAGGTTTCATGAGAAATAAGAAGGTGAAATTACAGTTTCGCCAAAATTAGTAGATAGATGAATTCGGCAGTCATAGTCTCCTTTTTAATAGCAAGCATTATGATGCAATGAGATTTGATTCCACTAGGATATACAGTGTCTCACAAAAGTGATGGGACACTTGTGCTTTACAAAAGGAAACTGTAATAAAATAAATAAATAAACATGTACAAAAAAAATTGGGGTGCGTTTCATATTTAAAGTTAGTAACAATTATTAAATAACATAAATTTTGTCAAAATATTAAAATATTAATTTAATAAAAATACATTTGTTTAGAACGGAGCAAAAAATGGCTCACATAAGTGATGGAACACTTACTTTTCCATCAAATATTTATCCAAAAATTTTACTTTTTAAAAGGTTTTGATATTTTATTGGATTTCCTTTTACTTTTAAAACAGGATTTAATCTTCTTGGGATGGATTCGACTAATTTTTTTGTGATTTCTGGAGGGATTTTATCCCATCTGCTTGAAGCACTGATTTTAATTGTTGTTTTGAAGAAATGGTGCGTTCGCGAATTCTGGATTCCAATTCTTGCCAAATATTCTCTATGGGATTTAAGTCTGGAGATTGTGGTGGTGTTTTTCATTATTTCAGGACAGTTATACATCAGCCAGAGTCTAACGTTCAAATCAGTGTGCTTGGGGTCATTGTCCTGGTAGAATTTAAAATCGTTATGAAGGTTCAATTATCGTGCTAAAGATTTCAAATTTTGCTTTAAAATGTCAATATACTTGTACTGATCGATTATACTATCAATAAAAACAAGATTACTAATTCCAGCGGACGACATACACCCCCATACCATAACTCTTCCTCCAACATATTTTACTGTTGGCACCAAGTTCTGTTTGCGAAATTCTTCCCTGGATTTTCTCCACACCAAGAGTCTACCGTCAGAACCAAATATATTAAATTTACTCTCATCAGCAAATAACTTTATTCCAGTAATCAGAATTCTTATTTATGTTGGATTTTGCGAAAGCTAGTCTGAGTTTTCTATTCTTTTCACTTACGAAGAATTTTTTCCTGGCTACTCTACCGTGATATCCAGCAGATCGAATTACCCTTCTAATAGTCTCAGGATTAACAATTATTCCATATAATGCTTGTAAATCAGCAGCAACTTTAGGAGCACTCTTTCTTGGATTTGTTTAAATATTTCGAACGATAATTCGCTTTATTCCATTGGATAGCTTTGATGGTCGGCCAGGTCTTCTTTTATCCTGAATAATATGATTCTTTTTATATCATTTAATGATATTGAAAACTGTTGAATGACTCAATTTAACTGTTTCAGCAGTTTTTCTAATAGATTTTCTACGTTCAATAGGCAAATTAATAACTAATTTTCGAATTTCAGGCGAAGTTTCTTTTCGTTTAACATTCATGGCTGCACAGAGCTAAAAAACACAAAAATTCCAAAACAAACTGGAGAGAAATACTGCAGACGATTTTATAAATTATTGCCAATTGCTTTTGAGTAAAAATATAACACCAAAAATATTTTTATTGCTTATTTCAGACGATTTTTGTTGCATATCTAATTGTGTCCCATCACTTATGTAAGCTATTTTTTGCTCCGTTCTAAACAATTGTATTTTTATTAAATTACTATTTTAATATTTTGACAAAATGTATGTTATGCAATAATTGTTACTAAATTTAAGTATGAAACACACCCACAAAAAATTTGCAGATGCTTTTTTAAATTTATTTTATTACAGTTAACGTGGCCTTGAGATGCGTGATAATTTGGTACTTTACCCTTTCACTACTGATCCGGCCCAACCGGCTGTACAAATTCTATTCTCGAAGGCCACTTTCTGTTTCAAACCAGGAGTGCAGGTTATGAAATGGACTATTCCCAAGTATGCTCTCTCTTTACATCCCGCACCCCTCATTTGAAATAAAAACCTGTGCCCGAGGATAAAAATTTGCATGGCTCTTTAGGCTGTGTCAGTAGTGAAAGGGTAAAAAAATTATTTTGGGGCAGAATCATGAATATTAATTTATACATGAAAAATATAATTGAAATAAACACAAACAGTATTCTCAGCTAACTAGAGGTGGTCAAAGGCGGCCAGCACGGAATAATACGAGTATTTATATGATCACTAAATCTTATTGATATGAACTCAATAAAATAAATGAAGTAAAAAATTAAAGAAAATAATGATGGCCTGGTTAGAATGATAATTTTCCATCTTAGCAGTCTTTCCTATTAAAGTATTAATTATATTTTTATGGCAATATTTAATGCACTATTATATTAATAGCATTTCTTATTTTATGTGCGTTATATCCATGATCAAGCTGATCAATCACGATGATTAAATGTTTTCCTGTTTTATGATACATACTTACAGAGTTGTAGCATCCTTCTGACAACTTTTTTTTCTGCAATGCTCTGACTAATTATATTCTAAACCACATAACTTCGATTAACGATCAAAATCTTCCATTTTAGCATCTAAAATGAAGAAATGAAAGTGATCTTTATACATGGAAACTCCTTTAAGCAAAATGTAGCTTACAAAACACATCATTAAATAAGTCAGTAAATTCAGGAAGCGTTAAAAAAAAAGAAAAAGCGCACTGATAATTCCTTACTTCAATTTTATTTCTGATCTTTTAATTCGTTTATTTATCTCCATGCCATCTATGTGTCAACTTGGCAGCTTAGACCACATTTATCAATATGGGTTAATAGAATTCTGTCATGATTATTAATTAATCTTCATTTAATTCCTTCCTTGTTCCTCCCCTTTTGTTGCTGGCAAAAATGTATAGAGAAATATTCAGCTTCCTTCATTAACTTGCATACATCATACACAACAACAGTATCTGGTTATTTTTCTTATCAGGACAACTATTATCCGTCTATCAATTTCATCACAGATCTTAGGGTGTATCTGACCAGTAATCTACCCCTGTCAGTCCATTTCACACACCTGATTTCACTCTGTATACAGATTTAAGGCACCCTGTTGCATGCAGTGACAGATAACCTTAGTGCAGTTTGGGGTCAAGCCCTTGTTTGTTACTTAAACATCCCTTTAGGCCCTCTTTAGCTAACAATGGCTGGTTCAATGTAAAGTTTTATTACATTCTTTACGTTTTACTCACATTGACTTTCTTTGAATAGTCAATGAGAACAAGATTTAAACGTCAAAGTCAAGATTTCAAAATTAAATCAAGTTATTGACTTCCGGTCTTTTAACCTTCCTTCTGATGTCCTATTAAGGACATCAGAAGTTCATATAGATCATACTATACATGGTTATTAAACCAGAAGAATTGTATCTTAGTGAATTGAACAATTTACAATGTTCCTTTATTCTCAAATATTCTTAGTGTTATTCTTCAATGTAAAGCTTACCAATTTTTTTTCTACTTTTACATCTTTCTCTTTTTGACTTTCTTTTGTTAATTAATGAGAAAAAGATTAAATCGTCCCAGTCAGATTTCAAGTTCATAATAAGTAATTATCTTCTGGGATCTTATTTTCATGATTGTGCATCAAATAAATATCTGTAAATTTAAAAAGTCAGTTATTTTGTTATTATCTATTTATTAAACTCAATTCATTAAATGTCTATAAACATTGTTAGGAGTGATTTCAAAATTATATCAACAACGCACTATTTTAAAACCTTTAAAAGAGAAAATGTCATCAAAGTAATAAATCTAACACATCTCTAACAAGTCTGTACTATAAATTTCATTACAAAGGCAATTCAAATAAAATCTGAATTCTTTGTGACATAATAAATTTTTCCAAAATTTAGAAAAAATTATAAACTATTATTAAACAGGATGTTCAGTTATTTTCTAACTCAAAACATTTTGATTCTGATTTATGTCTTATAAATAGCACCACGATCCCAATATAAAAAAATAAACACGGAATGAATTTTTAATATTTTGTAATTAATAAAAATAATTATTATTCATTAAAAATTAATAATTAAAAAAGATTAATTTAAAATGATGATTAGATAGTTTCTAATATTTTATAATTAAAATTATTTTTCATCAACTTTTGTATACAAATATTAAAAAAATCGGAAAGAAGTTGACCTTGTGGATAAATCTTCGAACATTTTTCAAAACCGTATTAGAGAATCCAAAAGAAATAGCAATACAATTGAATCAATACAATCAAAGAAATAGCAATACACATTGACTATTATGACTCGCCCTGAAGCCCGTGGAAAAATCTAAATAAACGAACGCCGGTATAGCATTGGCGAGAACTAAGGTTTTAAGGGTCATTTCCGGCTACGGTACAACTCTTACCGTAGAAACACATTCCAGAAGTGATAGAGAACACAGCATTTCTGTAAACAACCACCATGATGGAAGCTTCTCATCCTCACGTTTGATGTGCCTCCCGGTGGCAGAGTACAATTAAAGAATAAGATCTGGAAAATTTTGTTCGGTTTCTTAATTTTAGTATTCGAATATATTTGTTACCATTAGATAAATTGTTCTAAAACAAGGTAATTATTTTAATTTGTGTTTCTGAAATAAAGTAGAAACTCAATAAATAAGTTTTTGACATTTTAACATTAAGCTTCAAAGCTTTCGTTTCGCAATTTAAATTTTGTTAAATAAATGACATCGTAAATATATCATGCAATTCTAATTACTTCTTTCTTAACAGGCCATATAAATTTATTATTGTTTATAGACCTAAATCTGACACTTTTTTTATGTTAAAGAAAAATTATTACGAGATTTTTAGATGTTTTGAATAATGCACATTTAAAAATTATACTTAATTATTTTTAATATATCTGCTTTGTTTTAAATTTAGCTCCTACAGCATGTAGTAAAAAATATTTATTGTCAATGAGGATGAAATCACTTTTGATCAATAGTTGAGGTAGATTATTCATTCAACATCAGGGCTGGTACCCTCTTCTGCAAGCTTCTGCATAGCAGGCGGGACAACATACGATCCCTAACTCAAATTTAGCATGTACCATTCACATAAGCACTAGAAAACTTTTGTAGAATTAGGTTTGAAATCTAAAATCTATTAACTACAAAGGAAACATATTACCATTTTATTACCGTTACTCTTAATAGTTTAAATTAATTAAAGTCTGCCCTCATAATTTATTTAATTATCAGGTATTAATTAAATACCTGATAATTCAATAAATTATGAGGACAGATTTTTATATCGAGTTTTTTCTCCATAATTAAAAATGAAAGCTGCAGCATTAAACTAAATGCTAATAAATAAAGGTAAAACATTCAATTCATCTGTATTTCCCATTTATTGGAATATTACATAAAGAAAAATGGAAAATAGTAATTCAGCCTTAAACGCAAATGTTAAATTAAGATCAGGATTTAACTACAATAAAATTAATTCAGTATGGGAGATGTTATTTAATAAATTGTGGAATTACATTTGTATTCTCATGGTTAGGTTTAGCAATAAGCATGTATAATAAGTTAACTATTAACTCGAAGTACTTAACAAATAAAGGATAGTAACTAAATTTATGACTTACTTTGATAACTTAATCCTTCCGGATAATAACTTCAGTTAATCTTTCCTTGTTTTTTAGGATTAGAATAATTTCAACTTAGATTGAATTAATTATAAGCTACTTTGTAAACAAGTTTTTCAATGAAAATTTAATAGCTAGAATAAAAATTGTATGCATTATCCTTCTGTAAAAATCGTAATTTATCGCAAAAGATAAAACCATTCAATAAATTTCAAGATGAATAAGTTGTTCTATAAATATTTAAAATTATCTGACATCTTTAATATAATTAATAAGATAATGTTTAGAAATAAACGGTTTGAGGTTTTTACATTATTCAATAAGCATCATGGAAAAAAAACCGTTCCAAACATTCTACAGGGCAGGCGATATGACCTAGAGTTTTCAAATTAGGCACTCAGCTTACAAGCTTAACAGTATTTGTCAAAATTTTAATTAGATCTTTAAAACTCTGAAGTTTTTCTTTATTAACTTAGGAACAGATTATTCTATAGAGTCCATTTTAATGAAATTCACAATCCTCTACAGTCTCCTCAAATGTTTCTATCAGACTCTTTAATCAATGTTATTGTGCATTATTAACCATATGAAAAATTGATTAAAATAATAAATAGATAAGAAAAATCAGTTAACATGCAATCTTCAGCATTGAAACGCTGAGATGCGGTTTATACACAAGTACCAGAAAACCGAATATGCATTTTGGATACTGAATGGAACCAACTGAAATGGAAATTTGATAGGAACTACAATTATAGACAGAATGGTCATATAACAAGTTAAACATTTAAGTCTTTGCGTTTTTGAGTTATTAATTATGAAATTACAGACTGACAAAACGTACTGTCTTTAGGCGGTTTTAATTCCATGCTTTGAATTTGAATTTCTACGAATTTAAACTTTAAATTTTAAAACTCTATATCAAATTTCAACCATCTAGTTTCCTTTGTTTAATAGTTATTTTTTTAACTTATATTCGGGCAGCCGGACAGACAAACTTCCTTTGAATGGAAATCTTTCAAATTTGATAGAAATCTAAAAATTTGATGCAAAAGATATATTGTTCAGCTATTGTGTTCCTTCACAGACAAATGGACAGACAGACAATAATTTTCCTTTATATATTAAAATACGAGAAAGTAAAAACGAGAACTGTCGAGTGATGTCAATTTTATTTGCATACTTCTCTAATTTTAAAATTTTTTTAATTACATATTATAATATTTTTCATTGTTTTAATTACTGAATTAATATCCAATTACTGTGCGACGATATTAAATATTCTTTGTGCACAGAGTATCATTATTTTATAATACAGGAGAAAAATTTTTAAATGAAATAAAGACGAATCAAGCGAAAACTATTATTAACCTGCGATATTTTGGACTAAAAGTTCAGGGTTTTTAATGAATAAATTGAGAAGGCTAAAATCCAAGAAAAAAATGCAATGAAATAAATAGTGACGATGCAGCTTTCAGTCTACGTGTTGAAATTTTGAAAAAGGTCGATATGACGATTAAAAAAGGGTTCTTCCGATAGTTGATACTCATAATATAATTATTATTATTTTATTATTACCATTAACCTTTTTGTTTTTATTTTCGTCTCATAAATTCTCGAAAAATACGGATTTTCCGTGAATTAGTCAATTCATCACAAAATTATAGAAAAAATATGGGGAGGGAGGCTAAAGAGGGGGCCGTCTATATTATAAAAAGTGTTAAGAAAATAAATAAATTTTATTTCGAGTTACATGCAAGTAATTACAGCACATTTTAACAAGTACGTAACAAGTCATTGAACTAATAAAAACTGGACAAGCTCTTGCTTTATAGAGGAATAATTATTTGAAACTAAAATAGAAAACCCGCCATAGAAAAACAATAAAGCACATATTTCTTTTTTTTTCTACATAATTTTATTAAAAAAATTCGGTAATTACAGGATATTCTGTACGTAATTATTATTTGGTCAGAAAATAAGTTTTTATAATTTCAGTTACTTCTTAAATTAAAATATTCTTCTTAGCTAACACACGGACACAAATGGCGACTGTCGCAATTCAATTTTCCATAGAAAATCATGTACAGGTACTGAAAGTCTGTGTCAAAGTGTTAATTAAATTTGAACTGTTAAAACCTCGATTCATTGGATCGCAAAGTACTTTAATGCACTTTGGATCCAGTCCCTTGTTTGTCATCCAAACACCCCTCTGGCCCCGTGTGGCCGACAATGGCCCGATTCTAAGCATTGTAGTAACAACACCGAAACAGGCCCTCGAAAAGCTTGGGTAGATAGACACTTGACAACTCTTAGTAATGAGTTTTCGAAGCTGATATATTTATACGAAACCGCTTCGACTAACTGGACTTGAATGTTAACTAACACCACGGGTTGAGATAGGCTGCCCAGAAAACGAAAAAAACAAATGGAGAACGTGGCTATCAATATGTAGGCGAAGGCACAGGTGTAAATAGCCTACTTGCGGAATAATGGCTCCGATTTCGCGGTTGAGGCATTAATCTTTGAAATTGAATTCGACTTGACTTTTATTTTCTATGCCTCCTTCGAGATGCAAGGGTCTATTTAAATTATAAATCATTTTGGGAAATTATTATTATTATTATTTGAGTCATACTTGTCTAAACTGAACGTTTTGCTAAAAAAAATGACAAAGAAGCGATCGTCTTTTGTGCCGTGCTAAGTAGAAAGGGTTCACTATGCTGAACACGTGATGTCTGGAAATTATGAATAAACAAGAAGAATGACACATGTTCATAGTCAACAACACCGGTGATTCCCAGACTAAGGCAGACGTTATAGAACCAAAAACGTAAACACGAAGGAATGTATTTTAAGACATTTAGAATAGAATATACGCTTTTCAGAATTGCAGACACTTTTGGAATTGGATGATAGATGAGAAGATTTATATGAATGAACTCATTGTAATCTGATCGTATTGTTCCACATGAAACCAAAGATTCCGAGATATTTTTCGAGAACCTTCTCTAAATATCGGTACGAAGCATTCGATGTTTTTGGTATAGTGACCCTTCAGCTTTCAGCTATTTTTAAACGTTGCTGAGAAGGAATGTATGGGAATAGTATTAAGATGAAGCAAAATGCAGTAGTTGTTGAATATTGTAATCCTTCGCCATAACGGCATATTTTAACTCATTATCTCCCAATTTTAACAAAGTAGTTGAGGAAATTGTCTAACACTATTTCTACGTCTTCAGACACGGAAACAGAAGGGGAAAGTAATTTACTTTTAATTGATTTTTTTTAAATAATTGCAAAGTTATATCTCAAAGTATTCTTCAATTATACATATAATTCCTCAAAATAATAATTGATTCAACCACTCGATTTTTATTTCATATTTTATTATAACTTCGATTAATAATTATTTATATCATCTAGTTTTTTATTTATTATCTAGAATAGCATCAATTGAAAAACAATATTAATAATCTTTTAATGTACATTAAGAACTTTTATCAACATAATTTTATAAGAATTTCTATTCAGAACGTAGACAAACTAATTGTAACCGTAAAATTATCTATTGCATACATAGATTTCACATATGCAATAAATGATTTCTTTATCATATTTTTAGTCAATAATTATGATACTTATTTCTTCTATGCTTTATAATTTGATCAAAGAATGCAATAGCATATAATAATTTGAATTATCTTTGTTTCATATATGGCATCTAATTTCCTCATATATTTATACTATAGAAATATTAACTACACAAATAAAGAAAATAAAAGTTTTCTAAAAGTAAAAATGTGTTTTGAAGCAAATTATCTAATGCTGGTGAAACATTTTATTGCAAATCTTAAATATTCCTATTGCGAAAGTTAAAATTAACTAACATAGATTTCAAAATGTTTTTCCCAAGAAACAAAGTGTTTTTAATTTACATTTGAGCGTATTATTTTTCTGGAAACTTTAAAAACGAAGAACATACATCATATGTCCAAAACGAAAAGTAATTGCTTTACCCTCTGCCGCCCATTCTCAAATCACATACTGATTAATACATTATTTCGCAAAGAGTCCATTTATCCCTTCATTGTTGAAGATTTATATCTTATTGATGCTTTTTGGTAACTGCCTTGTAGCAGTTTGGTTTTTTCAACTTTATTGTGGTTTGCTTGGATTTGAATTTTGAAATAAAATTTTGCATAATATTGTCTAATTTTAATGCCATTGCTTTATTAGTATGAATTTTTGTCTTAAAAAATTTCAATTTCTTGGGAGTTTCTAATGACGAGAAGTTAATACTTGGATGAAAGCCAGAACCCTGACAGAAAAAGATCCTTGGCTTGAATCTCTGACTGAGGGTGACCCTTGATAAAGTCTTCTGACCGGTTCATCATTTCTTTCTTTTTTTATTCCATTTTATTCATTTTTTTGCATTTTAAACTTAATATTTATTTCTAATTTGATTAAATTAATTTGTGTTTCAGATGCAGCAGCACTGGCGCGCTCTAAATACAGTGTATCTTTCTTTTAATAGTTTTTGATTCGGGAAATATTTATTTTATAAATCAGTTGTATAAATATTGCTTTAATTTTATGGTTTGTCGTAGTATGATTGAAATGCAATAATTTTAATCTTCTGTAAGCAAAAAATTTTCAATTTCTGACATTAGAAAATAATCATATATAGAAATATTACATTTATGAAAGAAACGGTAGCCTGTTCAAATATTATCAATCATTTAGCACGATATTTTATCATAGGCAGTTATTATTCATTGCGCACCGATATAAACGTTACATTTACTTTTTCGTAACATATTTTAATTCATTTTGAAAAATTGACAAAATACAAATTATCAATTTTATAAAATTGACTAGATACAAATTTAAAACAAAAAACGAATACAGTTCGTTCATAGTCAATATATTATATCAATTGCATCAGATTAAATTGTACTAATCATTAAACGCCGGCGTCCTTGCATACGCCTTCCCTGTGATCTAGGCGTCTCGGGTTCGAGCATGGTTGCTCTTCTTCTGTGTTCTATCTATGAGGTGTGTTAAAGTACCTTCCTGTAAAAAGGAGTTGTGCAAACGAATGCGACGCGTGAAGTAGCTAAGTCATGCCTTGGCCCTAGTTGGCGCTACTGTAAAAACAAGAGACGCTCACTCGGCTTAGATCGCTGGCAGGTAACTGTCAGCGGACTTGTAAAGGGCCATAAGTCACAACAACTAAACATTAAAGACAAATTATTTAACTGCTTTAAACTTTACCCATTTGTTATCTACTACATCAATTTCCACGGATGTTGTCCGATAACATCGTAACCATAAAAAATGAAAATATCAGATAAATTTATGTTCTAATTGCACGCTGTTCTTCATGAAAATGTAATTTCACAGTAAACTGAGTAGATAATAAACAAAAATATTCTTCCGCATTCTCAAAGTAATGAAAATGGTTTGCACTTCATTGCAAAAATTTAAAATATTTTTAAAAATTGAACACAAAAAAAAATTGTTTTTTGGTTGTCTGATTTCAGCTAAAAAATAGCATAAATAATTAATTGATGTAATAAAGATTTTATTTTGAATTTTTAAGAGATGCAAATTTATTTTTGGGCAGAAGCTATGACGGAAAAACGATAAAATCTATCTTACTTTCTAATAAATCAAAATTATTTTTTAATAATCACTCTAAAGTATATTTGCACAAAATTTGATGATTTTAGTTCAAACAGTGGGTCCTATAGTACATCAATACACACGCACACGCATTCTTCTTTATTAGTAGTTGAGATACAAAAGTAACTAACGAAAAAATTTGCATTATTTCTTACTATTTTTAATATGAACTAACAATAATATAAAAATACGCAGCTCTGCCTGTTCTTTAGTTACAAACTATTGGCTATTATGAAGATATCAAAAATTAGCCCTATGCGAATTGTTTGGAATGCTTTTTATAATGTAACGTTGAATTACGATACATGTCATTCGAATTTAAAAGTCTCTTACCTAAATTTTCATTCTATTTAATTATTTCTCGATTTTAATTCATTTTGTATCTGATTCTTACTATTTTATAATCCCAAGATATTTGAAAAGAAACTATGAAATA
This sequence comes from Argiope aurantia, assembly GCA_026543865.1. NCBI lineage: Eukaryota > Metazoa > Arthropoda > Arachnida > Araneae > Araneidae > Argiope > Argiope aurantia. The sequence goes on from JAPMOR010036789.1 coordinate 584,731, forward strand.
TTATTGAAATAACATATTCGATGTATGATATACATTCAATGTAGTTGACTTTAATAGTTTTTATTAAGTAACGTAGTTATCCCTCACTTCTTAATGACTAAATTATTAACGACTCTTATAGCAATCTTATCATGACTTATATCTCTTAAATTATAGATATATCTAGTCCATTACCAATTAGAATCTGGAAGCTGCATGACTCCCACCTGCATGCATGCTTTTGCAACACCAAATGGTTGCAAAAGCATGTCAAACTAATACAACTAAAGAACAACTTGTTTATTATTCCTAATGGAAAGCATCTTAATCTGAAATATAATAGATAATTTAGCAATATATTCAGTATTCTAAAGAAGCTGATGAAACTCACAGAACTTAAGTAATGGTATAAAGTCAGAGAAATCTAGTTAGAATAATTTAACTTCGAAAGGCGGAGTTAACAAAAGATTTAATAACGTAAACAATGAATCATTATCAAACCACTTAAATGCTTAAAATCTTTCACTTCAAATAATAGACTGGAAAACAAAAGTTTAATATAAAGGAAAACTTATTAGAATAGGTGTTAACTATGTGTACCGTTTACCATAGTACTTAAACGACTTCGTAAGGCCAATTAATGGTATGCACGAAAAACATGAAACACTATCCTTCTCCAACCTGTTTCATACAAGTAGCCATTGACCTAACATGTAACTAACTTCCACCCTCCGACTGTGTAGGCGTGTGTATAATTAATAGATGGCATTTAACAAATTGCCTTATTCTCGTATGCCTCTCTTCTCAAACTTTCTTAGATTACTTTTTTCATTGTACATGATTAGTGATCGCTTTGTTCTGACTGACAAATTACTCAACAATCATTGCAGATTTTTCTTCTGTTCATTTCAGGACAAATAGGAAGCATGTTCTGAAGCGTCTGCGAAGCTAATTACTTCAAGAACTTTAACCGAGTTGATTTTTTTAGCTCCTTGCTGTCCATTAGACATATTGCTAGACCACACCCTGGCCGCATGGGTCGGACATTTATCCGATTAAAACAAAACAAGACTTTAGAATAAAAATTAACTTCATCAGAAGGATCTCTGTTACTGGTAGCTCTTGTTATCTGGCTCTCTAAGTACTGGGGAGGGTAACAGTCTGTCAAAAGTTTCTAAATAGCTCAAGTTATCCAACTGCACGCGTTATATATTTTATGATTACATGTGTCGGATCAAATTAAAGAGTGTATCAAAAATTGGTATTAAAAGACTTGATTGTTAGAAAGCGTAAAAGGTAATGCTCAAAAACCGGATTTGATTGGATTAAAAACGGTTCCCAACCAATCAAAAGTTCCATTAAATAGTACCTGAATGGAATCTTGTTACCATCACATCAAAGATGAGATCCTTTACAAATTGAACACCAAATAAAACTTTTGTTTTATTTTGTTTAAAATTCTTGTAAGTGATAAGATAAATTATTTTTGTGACTCACTATCATTTGTCTCTACAAGTAAGTGAGTACATCGTTCCCTTAAAATCCAATTAAATCCTACAATTTATAGGAGATGTTAGGTTTCAAATTTAAAATTTAATAATAAAATTTTGTTTCTTCAGTACACCTTTTTAACAAAATTAAGAATACTATTTCATTAAATTGATTTTTCTTTTATCTAAAAGATTGTTTTAAACAGAGGTAAGGCGTTTAAAATGTGAAAAATGAAGGTACTATTGTAGAAAAACATTTACATATCTTAATGAAAGCTTGCTTTCATTGATCATTTCTTTAAAATTACATCATAGTATTTAGATATCTTTGAACTCCTTATAAAACCTTTGTTTTCTTTTAAACTCATTAAATGTTGAAATAAATGATTTTAGGGCACACAATTATTTGTCTCTCCAAGTAAGTGAGAGTATTTGTTCTTTACATCCTATTAAATTCTAGACGCTTTAAGTGATGAGAGGTTTTGAACTTCGGATTTTTATTAAATTATTAATTTGTTAATTTTTTATGCATTCTAATCAAAATGAAAAATAGTGCGTCTTAGATTGTTTATTTCATTCCCTTAGGAATTCGTTATATATAATCAAATATCGAATATATCAGAATATCGAATTCATCTAATATCGGAATATCGAAACAAAGTTCTAATCGTATAAACATCGACATATCTAAATGAAACTTTGATTCTCTTAATTATTCCTTTAAGAATTTTATAGCACTTAAATCTTGTCTTTTTTCCTGGCTTATTTAATAGATTAGATAGTTCTAAGCTACTGGAACAGGGTTTGTCTTTAAACTGGACATGTTACATAATGTATATATCTTTTTATTCAATTGAATTCACCTGATCGATTGCAGTTCTTTTGTAATCGGCTGTAATTCTGCACGCATCTCACCTCTTGAGGATCAAAATGTCTATGTAGGAAATTCACGATTTGGCGAAAATTGCGTTCCAAGTTCGTTATTTTTTAGACAAGGTTTCGTTTATATTTAGACAAGGAGTTGAATTATCTTTTCTCCTCTTTCGCTCGAGAAAAATCATTCTTTTAGGAACCATTTCGATGAAAATCGAATTTTTTTTATTGATGTTGCTATTGGAATTTCGGCATTATGACTGTCAGAAATAGGTTATTAAATATAACATGATAAGAAAGTAATTTCCAAAAGTGGAAGTAAACTTAATTTAGTGATAAAATATATCATTTCTCATCAACATAGAAATAAATGTACCATACAAAATAGAACATGCTTCCTAAAATAAAATAAATTAAAATCAATTAAATTCTTTCTTGTATATTTTTTTAAACAATTGCTTTTTCACTGGACAGATTTGATGATTAAAAATGAAACTTCTAAAAATTGATCGTTTAAAATGGCTTAGGAATTTTGGAAGAATATTTTTTTTTATCTTTTAAATGCAAGGTATGTAAAGATTTATTTAAATGCAAGATAAAAATTTATGACTATCTTTCAAAGCATTAGTCACTCTTTATATTATTTTTGCATTAAATTAAATTTGGGTGGGTGCATTTACTCTGTACAAACAGCGAAATTTAATTATAAATAAAATGCTTTCCATATTCAATTTAATTGAAATATTTTTTAAAATTTATGGAAAGATTGCTACTTGTTGATTGTAAATCCGTTTATACTACAAATACATTTATTACGAAAAACTATCTTTCAAAATATTGTTCACTCTTGATATTTATCTCATTTCGTAGGTGTTAATTAAATCAATACATTTAATCTGTATGCAAGCAATAAAATTTATTTTTAAATTCAAATTTTTAACTAGAATTTTATTTATTTAAAAATTAAGCGAAATTTTGACGTGTTTCTGCTATAACTTCCGAAAATATTACCGCACAAAAAAGATTTTTACATGAAGTTAAAGATCAAAAATTTATCTTTTAAATGATGCTAATGTTTTAATCTTAAAATTAAATTTTTATTTTTAATGAATTTTTAAATAAATATTTTAATTATGTTTTTCAATAATTTTTTCCGTAAAAAATAAAAAATAAAATTAAGCACGTTTCGCATTCATGGGAAAAAATAAGCTTTTTACAAAGTGTTGCCATCCCATTGATTAAAGCTCCAATTAAAAATAAATTAAATCTTTTTGGAAATGAAATCTGCTAAAATATAATTTTCGGCACGTGTTTGTAGGAAATGAAACAAATATGAAATATTATTCTTTCTAAAAAATAGATTCAAGAAAAATTATTTTATGATCTTTTACACTCTCTATACAGGGTGTTTATTTAGTCCCGGGCCCATTTTGATGTTTAATGACTCATAAAATAATGAAGATATAAACAAACTTATGGCATTTATTTATGGAATAACTCATATATTTTCCTTTTCAGGTTTGAATATTTTTACTTTTGTAAATATCGTCTGCGCGTGCGGTTAATTTCAGATAATTTCATTTTCCAGTCTAAATATCTGTACTTTTCTAAATATCGTCTGCTTATTATTTGCATTTTTCTCTCTTTTGTTTTTGGCAACTATTGAAATGTTATGTTTACTTTTGATGTGTTTGTTCTATGTAGTATTTTTGTATGTGAGGTTTTATTAGAGCGGATATTAAGAAGAATGCATACACCACAAGAGAAAGCACAGATTTTATGGTGGTCATAGAGTTAATTTCCAATTAACTAAATCACTGACTTTTAAGAGTTAATTTCCAATCACTTAAACTGACTCATTTATGAAAATTTGAATACCACTATTCAATAAAAAAAGTATAATTTTAGATTTTCCGTCGATCGCTTCACAGAAAATACGCCAATCAGCGCGCAGGTTTCTCAAGATTAATTGGCCTAAGATTATGAAAATGTTGAGTTTTTCTAAATTTTTAACATTTAAAACATCATAAATAAGTCTTAGTTGATTGTGGAAAATAGAAACATTCATTCATTTATTTAAAATTTTGTGTGTCCAGAATATTTCTCAGAATATGATACCTTACTGTATTAAATTTAGACTTCATAATTTTTGAAATATATTTATAAGCAGGAACAAAATATTATTATTGATTTCATTTCAATCCTTTTGAAAGCAAAACTAAAAACTGAATTTTATGCTGAATATCAGAAATTTTTGTTGAATTATTGTTTGAGATATTTCATAAATTATGAAAAATATTTTGTAGTTAACATAAGACTTAAATACCGAGAGATTCTGTTTGCAATAGTCACATTCAATAATAATAATAATTAATAAATAACAATAAAGATGATAAATAAAATAAAACGCTTGGTTTTATTAAAAAATATCTTAATATTAATTGCAATTTCATCATTTACATTTTAAATTAAAGTTGAAGTTATGCCGGAAATGACAACAAATTAGAAAAATATATATAGTAAATTGAACGAAACGATCTAAACAGTATAAGTTTGGTATGACTATCAAAATTTGAATATTAAAAATGTTTTGTTTGAGAATCCTTTAAGAGACCAGTTACTTAAAATATTTAATTGAAAATTGTAGCGAACGGTAATACTGGCGAACCAGCTGGTCGCCAAAGGCGGCTAGTATTTATATAAAGCTCAATGTGTGTGTGTGTGTGTGTGTGTTGTGTGTGTGTGTGTGTGTGTGTGTGTGTGTGTGTGTGTGTGTGTGT
>JAPMOR010036789.1:589862-625088 GCA_026543865.1 Argiope aurantia
TGTGTGTGTGTGTGTGTGTGTGTGTGTGTGTGTGTGTGTGTGTGTGTTTTGGCGCTCTACAGGCCAGACCGTTTGACCTACAGCTACCAAATTTGACACATGTATACCTTAGAGGTCGGGAATGTGCACCTGAGGTCCCTTTTTTGAATTTTTAATTAGAATTTTGATTATTAATTAAAAACTAACTTTCCCGCCAAAAAATCTTTTCATTTCTCCCAACGCCAAATGAGTAAGGCTTCAGTTTTTTTCCCAACAGTAATGAGGCTAGAGTTAACATTTTTCGGCCGATTATTTCAAACGATTCTGTTTATTTTCTTAATGTTTTATGCATTTAAAATTAAACATTGTTAATTAATCGATCTTTCAGATTCATTCTGAAGTACTTTTAAATTAAAATAATACAGAATAAAGGAAATTAAAAATTTCTAATCTGCATAGCGTTACCCCAACTGGCGTAGAAAAATTCACGCATGCGCATTGTGTTCTGATTGTTGACAATATTATCAACGGATGATTCTTGATTTAAATTATTTTTAGGTTAGTTGCATGCTTTTGTAATTAAATTGTATTTATGTTAGTTATATATTTTTTGTGTATGCTTATAGATTTAAGTACATCGTTTTTAAGTAGTGTTTTTAAATCTGTTTTCGAATAATTATTTTAAACGATTCATTTTATTTTTTTAGTGTTTGATGCATTTAAAATTAAACATTGTTAATTAATCAATCTGTTCATGATGAATCTGAGAAAATTTTGGTGACAAATTCTTGAGATATTACATAAATTAAGAAAGATATTCTTTAGTGCCCATAAAGTTTAAACGCTCAGTGACTCTGTTATCAATAATCATATTACAAAAAAAGGCTTTGTTTCAGTAAAAAATATTATGATATTAATTGCTGATTAATTCTTTGCACTTTAATTTAAAGCATAAATTCTACGAGAGCTAACAGAAAATTAGAGAGATACATATTACGTTATGACTGAAGACCTTTATAATATTATGAGTGAATTATATGACTATTAAAATTTGAAGTTTTAAAATATTTTGTTGAAGAATCTATTAAAGTAGGAATTGCGTAAAATATTTAATTATTAAAATTTAAACGAACATTAAGATTGGTGAACCGGCTGATCGCCAAAGGCGGCTAGTACTTATATAAAGCTCAATGTGTGTGCGTGTGTGTGTGCGTGTGTGTGTGTGTGTGTGTGTGTTAGCGCTATGCAGAAAAGACCATCTGACCAACAAACCAAATTTGGTGCATGTATACCTTAGAGGTCGGGAATGTGCACCTGAGGTCCCTTTTTTGAATTTTTAATTAGAATTTTAAATATTAATTAAAAACTAACCTTCCCGCCAAAAAATCTTTTCATTTCCACCAACGCCAAATGTGTAAGGTTTCAGTTTTTTTCCCAACAGTAATGAGGCTAGGGTAAATATTTTTCGGCCGATTATTTCAAACGATTCTGTTTATTTTCTTAATGTTTTATGCATTTAAAATTATACATTGTTAATTAATCGATCTTTCAGATTCATTCTGTAATACTTTTGAATTAAAATAAAACAGAATAAAGGAAATAAAAAATTTCTAATTTGCATAGCTTTACCCCAACTGGCGTAGAAAAATTCACGCATTTGCGTTACCGTAACTGGCGTTGAAAATTCACGCATGCGCGTTGTTTTCTGATTTTTTACATCTATTTTCAACGCAAGCTGACTGGGTTTAAATTATTTTTAGGTTAGTTGTATTCTTTTGTAATTAAATTGTATTTATGTTAGTTTAAGTTCATCGTTTTTTAAGTAACTTTTTTTGCCTGTTTTCGACCGATTATTTTAAACGATTCTGTTTATTTTCTTAGTGTTTGATGCATTTAAAATTAAACATTGTTAATTAATAGACCTGCTCATGATGAATCTGAAAAAATTTTGTTGACAAATTCTTGAGATATTACATAAATTAAGAAAGATATTCTTCAGTGCCCATAAATTTAAATGCTCAGTGACTCTGTTTTCAGTAATCATATTACAAAAAAAGGCTTTGTTTCAGTAAAAAATATTATTATATTAATTGTAGATTAATCATGTCCACCTTAATTTAAAGCATAAATTCTACGGGACCTAGCACAAAATTAGAGAAATACAGATTACGTTATGACTGAAGGCCTTTATAATATTATGAGTGAATTGAAATTTGAAGTTTTAAAATATTTTAATGAAGAAGCTATTAAAGTATGAATTATATAAAATATTTCATTATTAAAAGCTTAACGACCATTAAGATTGGCGAACCGGCTGGTCGCCAAAGGCGGCTAGTTTAAAATAAAATTATATCACATTTTATGATTTCCACATATGGCTTTTCTACTGAAAAAATTTTACAATTGACAAATGATAAAAAAAAATAGTATCATTGAATCTCCAAAAATCTTTTTCAAAAGCAATTATGATTTTTTAATAATATATAAAAATTAAAAGGATAAAAACCAGATCTTGTATTAAATAACTTTAATAAAAAAAACTATTAGCTAAAATAATTTTTTAAAGATATGATGTTCCTTCTGTTAGATTAATTAGAAACAAATATATTTAAATAGATTATGTATTTCGAAAGCATTTGGAACAACAAAAGTCAATCTTGATTTTTTTTTTTTTTTTTTTTTTTTTTGCGCTGATTTAGAACCATTTTTTGGGCCTTTGCAAAAATACCTTAACATTGTTTGAATATTTGAAATTAAAATCCCATTCTTCAAAAACACATTCTTCAAGCCGTTTTGCAAAAAAATAATAAATAAATAAATAATAACAACCTCTAAAATGCTTAGTGAAAACAATAAATCTTATTTATCCCCAATTATTCAGAAATTTTATGATGCATACCATTTTTAGAAGACTATTTATATTTTATCCAACTTTTTTTACCCTTTATTTGATTCAGATTATTTCAAACAATAAAACATTTATTCAACGTCTTTCAAAAAGCAACATATGCCATCTCGATTACATTGATATAAATTTAAACCTCTTTAATGTCAAAATAACAATAAATCTACATGCATTCAACGTATGTTTATGTCTTCCAATTTAAGCATTTTTTTTTATTGTAACTCGCTTCATAGTTTATGAAATAACAAGCTTTTCTTTGGCATATAAATATAGTGCAAGAAAATAGATTTATTTGTGTTCTGTTTACTTTTTAACTTTATAGCATTTTGCTCATATACTAATTTTCTTCTTTGCCGGGCAGAATTCTTCTTTTTTGTTGTGTTAAAGGGTTGTTATATCGTTGTAATTTGCTGAAATTCTATACAGTTTTCGAAAATATCAACTTTTAATATTTATTAGACGTTAAAAAGTTCAGTATTGTAGCAGGTTTAATGTATCGTGAAAATTTCAAATGAAATCGTTGGCAACTCTAAATTTCAGAATAAAAAAACTTATTTATTTTATCTTTCAAAGAATTGTTATAAAATGACACTGTTGAATCTTAACTGAAAAGGTAATGAGCTTCTTTTTTGTAAATCTTCGACGTAATGGTATAAACGTGTTTTTTTATAAAACTTCATAATTATTTTAGTATATTGTTATATTTATAATTTCAGACAGTATTAAAATAATTTTAAAAACTTGTAATTTAACAACAAAGCTTCTTTAATAATTATAATGACAATAATTATTTATAATAACAATAATAATTTAATAACAAAACTTCTTTAATAATTATAATAACAAAACTTCTTTATTGAATCGTTCAAATTATTGTTATAAAATGACTTTCTATTGAATATTTGTTAATGCAATAAGCTACTTTTTTTGTAACTCTTCGATGTAATGTATAAGCGTCCTTTTAAAGTATAAGTGTCTTTTTTAATAAAATTTCGTAATTCTTTTAGTATATTGTTATGTTTATAATTTTAGATAAAATTAAAAGAATTTAAAATACATATAATTTTTAAAAAATTCTAACTTCTGCTTATTGAATGAAATTATTATAGTAATTCTATTAAGACAACATTTTTTAAGTAACCATATATAGATATTTTTTAATTTCAGTGTAAGATATACAGTAAAACGTAATATTTATTATTGAAATATATTGCAAAATTTTAGATAATTTTATAATAAGGAGTGGCGATTAAACGGCTATTTTTATTCCAAGAATCCATAATCTTTCTTTTTTTTAAGGGAGATTTCAATTTTGTTTTGAAATCATTTCGCTAGAGTAGATTGCCGTTTTATTTGGATTCAAACTAAATTATTAAGAATTGAATTAATATCCTTAGATTAATCTCATCGGCCATGTCAAAAAAATCTGAGATTTCTCAAAGATATTTTTTGAGCATAGAAATGGATAGACACTAAGCAAAATGGTTTATAAAAGAGCTGTGCAGAAAAGATGGTTATATTTATTACATAACTGTATTTGCAATACCAGTTTTTCTTATCTCTATGCCTGGAGAATCCTTGAATTTTAAGAATTTCATCAACTTACCTCATATCACAGTAGTCTTGAAATAATGTATGAATACCTATACTTATCTAATGCAACCAGTTATTATCAACAAGAATATTTTGAGCTTCTATAATAAAACCTGGTATTTAGGCTTTGAGGTATAATAACGTAATGCATTTTTGTAACGGCATTGAATATAGTCTTCACAAATGTTACTTTTTCATTATCAAATTCAAATAAAAATTTAAAGACATTATACGCAATCAGACATTTCAAGTTGCTTAAAGAATGACTTAAAAAAATCTGCAACAATTTGTGAGTGATACCAAATATTCTAATTTTTAGCTGATATCAAAAATATCTTGTTACTTTTAATATTTTTAATTTTTTTAAAATATATAAGGGTATTAATATTCTGATTAATATTTCATAGTTTGAAGTTTTTCGGTACAGATATTTTCAAGGGGACATCATAAAACTTAGTTTGTTTCTGGAAAATGCATTCAGTTAAAAAACCAAATGGCTTGACTCCTTATTAAAACAAAAAGTAAATTCTATTTCATTACAAAATCGATGAATAAGAAAAAAATATTAAAAAACATCACTAATTATTTATACTTAGATCTAAATAATATATTTTTGTAATTAATTATAAAGGAAAAAAATCTAAAAATTACAGGAAGTTTAAAAAACAAGGGCATCAGCAGGTAGAAGTGATAAGACAATTCTCCATCCATAGTTGTAAATAACTTGTACATAGCGTAATGTCCCCAAAAAATATCATAAAGAAAAAGACATCATGTAAATGAATGTGCCTTTTAATAATAAATGTACATTAAGAATGGGTATAAGAAAGCATCAGAAAGTGCCGTTCACAATCTGTAATATATGCCCAACATTTCTACCGCTTGGAATTCTGCATATAATAATAGAAGATTCCGAGTTTTACTCGGATTTCCCTGCCAATTAATACGGTATGTAAGACCAATTTCTTAGTGTTGTCGATAGAGATTAGCTACACTAATGTTGTGATATGCTGTCAGACCCAACAATCAACGCTTGATGGAATAAATGGTCGAGAAAGTCAAAAGATATGATGTCCGATTGAATATTGGTCAAATGTAAGGTCATGGCAAGAATGAACGGGAACTTTTACGAACTGAAATTACAACGAAGGTCGCATTGATTAAATAAAAGTTAATGCTCCAGAAATATCAAGCAGTTGCTATCGGTCAAACGAAAAAAAACATGGGTTAAAGTCCAATGAAATGGTCGTCCACAATATTAGTCCAAATATTTTCCGTAAAATGTTTCTGTAGTGTTTTAAACTGTAAAATGGCACCGTGGCTGGAATGTCAGGAACCACAAAGAAAAAGTCTGCCTTTTGTCCCTTTAAAGAATTTCCAATATTGCACTGCTATGTGATTCCAAATCATTTGGGCACACTCGGAGCCTGGAATAAGTTTATTCTTTCGAAAAAAAAAAGACGAAATAATAAAAAAATTATTTAGGGAGTAAAATTTGACACATATACAAATTTTTAAAATTTGTATATAAACATTAATTGTAAAGTGTCTGTTAAAACATACAGTGAATTTTTTAAAAAAATTTTCAATAATCTTGAAACAGATTAAAATCTTTTTGAAATGTTTCTTATATATTATAAATTAATAATAACAATTTTTAAATATGGATTAACCCAATTTTTTCAGCTAAATTATTCTTTTAAATTTTCGAAGTTATTTGCAACGATTGATTTTCCTAATTTATTCCATTTAAACTTTTATATTATGAATAAATATTTGTATTTTTAATATAAATCATCATCAATTCCATTTCTTCTAATATTCCACTCAAATAATGCATTTATTCAAATCTTGAATCAACTGTAATTAACCAGTTAACTATTTCGACCTCTTCAGAAAATGCGTATCTAAATGTGTCGGGAAAAATTTAGCGATAACATACTCGTCAAACACAAAATATGTGTAATGTGAAATTATATTATAATGAAATGGCTTATTTTTTTATTTCAATAATTACATTTCTTTATTTACTTAAACTTAGATACATTTTTAACATACATGAACCATAAAAATGTCGCTTCTTGAAAACATGTAAAAAGGTGCAAAAGGATCCGCATCCCGGTTTTTATTACTAGGCGCTCCACATATTGAATTGTCTGAAACAATTTGTGGTTGCCTAATTGCTTCTGGGATGACTAATACAACACAACAATATATTTAACAGAAACAATTCATATTTTACCGAGGTTTTTTTTATTAAAGTTATTAATAATCTTTTATTTGTTCCTTTAATTTCGAAATGGCCACAAAATATTTTAAACATTTTGAAATTTGCGAATATATTTGAGTTTTTACCAAATTTGTAATTGAAACTGCAAATCGTCACTTCTTATTACTTCTGACGAATATACTCGTCATAATGCAAAATGTACTTTTTCTATGACGAGTATATTTGTCAAAAACAGTTAACTGTTTAAATATAATAAAACATAATCTATAAATAAAGCTATTATTTATTTAATCTTCCATATGGTAACTACATTCTGATTTCTTAATATTTACAAAAAGTAACTCAAAGATAAATAAATAAAAATATGCTATTTACAGGTATTTTTATGACAATCAATAAATCAATTCTATCAAAATATTTATTTATATAAAATATCTTATATCCTGCTGAAAAAACTATCAGTAGGATATGAGATGCCCAATCGATCCCAATATAAAATGCCAAAATAGTTTTTTCAACTGGCTAAAGATTGATAAGTTTATGAATGATCATGCTTTTTCAGACATTTGAAATACATATCATCAGTAAATGAAAGAAATTCCAACTACTTATTTTGTCACTTTGACTTGTTGTTTACCAAAGAAATCAAAAATATTAATGCTCCCAATTACTACTTGGCATCAGGTGCGTAAACATGCATACTGATGATTAAAATATTAAAAAAGGAAATAGCCTTGAAATCTCCTGAATTTTAATCACAAGATACTCAATCATGCTCTAATTTTGAAATTATTACGTGCCATGGTACCCAATCACAACAAACCAATTACTCACTGTTTTCCCAAAAAAAAATAACAAACAAAGCATTAACAATCGACTTTACAGCTATCTTAAGGCTGCAAGCAATATTTAAAAAAGATTTCAACCGAAATGCTGAAATTGTAGAATCACATGGAAATGCAATTTGTCATCCTTTGAACTATATCTATAATGATGTCTCAACTCTCATAAACATCCATCAAGTCTGCTTTATTTTCTTTGAACAGTTTTCTCATTCGATTTGAGGGAGATTATAAATGTTGGAACTAATACTTAAAATTCTTTCAAACTTTTATTGAATTATTAGTACGCACTCACTAAAAATTTTACACATTTATCATTTTGCATCCTGAAAATCTAATAACTGATATTTTTTTTAATTTTATTGGTGAATTTATTTTTTTATACAATATAAACAATTCCGGCTGTGTTATAAGACATATTTTTTGAAGGTCCAATGAGATTCATCAAAGAATTATTTTTGAAAAAACTAGCAGGAATGGTCTCTCCGAAACTTTCTCTCAAATTTTCTAAAATAGGTACTTTCTCCCTTTCCTCCTCATAAAACGACGAATCTTGGGTAAAGTCGTGTATGCCACGAGTACCTCAGAGTTTTAATTTTAGAATTCCATACTTGAAAGTTGTATGTTTATACAGTAAAGTAAACCGTAAACCGGAAATATATTTTTTTAAAACTTTTTACGATCAAAACTAAATGGCATTTTTGAAACAGAAAATTTTACTAACACTTTCACATATCAATACCCTTTAAGCTATAGATTTAGTTTTAGAGTTCATACGCATCTGAAAGTACAGATCGATAGAAGGTCAATTCTTTGACAGATTTGGTTCAAAACTTTATTTTAAAAACAAACTACATATTCTATGCTTAGTTTCGAATTTTAGTTTTCGAGTTCATGCACATCTGAAAGTACGGATCGTTAGGCAATCAATTCTTTAATAAATTTGTTTTAAAACTTTATTTAAAAAACTACATATTCTAATCTAAAATTATATATATATATATATATCAGATATTATTTGCTTAAATTATTGGTTTTTAAATCATCTTGATTGCACTCATGAAAAAATATAGACCTGCAGACAGCTAACCTTTTTATGGATTTGTTCCCAAAACTGATACGGATCTTCACTTCAGTCATAAAATCTATATACTGTCCTTTTATATATGTTTCCCTTTATGTTTTGAGGGTATTGAATTCACTTGTAATCAGATAGATTTCCTCTGAAAGAATTTTATTGGAAACTAGGCAGTTATTTATAAATTCTGTTTAATGACAATATAAAAAAATTTATCTATCGGGTTAAAAGTGCTTTTGAGGTATTTATTATATTCACAGACAGAGAGATAGACAAACAAAACGCAACACCATTCCCTGTAACTATAAAGATTGTTAAAACTGCCATGTTCATGAAGAAAAATCACTGCTGAGGGTAATGATCTCCCTTAGTTCTCGCCAGCATACCAGTCGAGATTCAATTGTTTGATAAAAGAAATTTAAAGAAGATTGATCAGTAGCGAGTCCATTAGGTTGGTTTGCTTTTGTGTGTTGCAAAACGTAAGTTTGACAGAAAATAGCAAGAACTCGAAGGACAAAAAAAGACAGAAATGTACATGACAAAAGCAATCTCAAATTAAAAATAGAAAAAGAATAAACTGAAAAATGAGAACAGATGCTACTTACAAATCGAAATACTCTAAAAAGTACGAAAAAAAAAAAGATGAAGGAAGTTTTTGATCCAAGGTCAGCAAACGCGGCACCTATCTTGCTGGCAACTTTCTCATACCCAAAATATCGATTAAAATATAATATGTTCGTTCTTTGGATATACCAACAAACTCAGCAACCTCTGTCAATTTCAGTCGGTGATCATTCATTATATTTTTGTGAACTTTTCTAACTATTTCATCTGTAGGGGCTGCTTTTGGTCTTCCAGAACGCTCCACATCTAAAGTGTTTTTACGATCATGTTTAAAGTCTGCGACCCATATTTTAATAGATATAAATGAAGAAGTAGATTCTACCACCTATCTAGCTCAGTTTTAATATCCGTTGGAGATAAGCCTCTTATAAAAAAAAAATTTTAACACAGCTCACACTTCAGTTTTCTCATACTCGGCTAAAAACAAAAGAAGAAAATTTTAAAACAGCATAGTATATAAACAACCAAACACAAATAATTTGAAATACGCAAGAAGTATTAAACAAACTTTGAAGTGCTTTAGTCAAGGTAATTCTAGGAGTGCCACCTCTAGGTCGGATGGGAAACCTTTCATCCCACCCTCTATTCTTCCAATTTTTAATCAGCCATTTTTTTATAGTTTTTGTAATGGGAATATTTTTTTAAGGTGTGAAACATAATCTTAACTATTGCAAAATATATCTTTTTTACATTGATATATGTTAAATATTCACATCTTGCTGGTTGGTGATTATCATGCTTGGTAACGTTTCCAAAGAAAGATTGGATAAAATATAAAGAAACATTACAAATGAATATATAGTATAAACAGGTCTACACAACAACAATTTATTTCGCAATTTCTTTATTATAGCGTTTATAAGTTAACTTGCAAATTATTTAAAGTAAAAAAAATAATCACTGTTATGTATTTTGTTTTAAAATATAAAGCTAGAAAAATTTTAATTGATAACTTCTTCAAAGCGATCAATTTTAAAGAAATAATGCCTCTCATTTTTGAGAAAAAATTCATCTTAATTCTTCTCAAAATAAAAAAAAAATTACTATATAAATAGTCAAAAATTTTATGAGAGGGACAAATTCTGACTGTATAGTTTTAAAATAGTAATAATTATATCGATATAAACTGTTTAATTGCATATAATTTTTGTTTTGACAATCAAAATATGTAAATAATTTAATCAAAGCGCCTTTTTGAATGTCATTGACATACAAAACAGTTGTACCAATAGATGATTAAGAACAGAGAAAAAGTGGTAAATTGATCAATGCCGACTACAATAAATTGTTATTTCTTAAGTTACAGTTCCAAAAATGAACAAAACAGGCGTATGCATTGCATGAAAAAAAGAGATTTTAAAATTTTTACGTTCAGCTTTTTAATTCCATCTTCTAAAGGAATATTTTTTCGCAACTGTAAGACCATAAATAGAATATTTTTTAATCATACATTAAGTAAACTAAAACTTAAAAATAACTATTCAGTAAATTTTAATTAAATATTTAAATCAAAATAGTTTTTGTACTTATTTCTGATTACAAATAATTCAAAATTTGAAAGAAAAAATTTACCCCAAAAGATTCGGAACTTTCATCAGTGATTTATCTGATTCAACTATTCTTAACGATTAATGATAAAAGAAATCTTGCCTTAAATAAGGCAAAAACTGCCGAGAAATTAACCAGTTAATAAAACTGCTGTCGAACAAGATTATTTCCACCAAATTCAACAAGTCAGAATCCCTTTGATGTTAAATAACGCTTGTCCATGCTATTTTTCTAAGGATTTCTATAAGTATCCGAAAATTAGAAAAAAAAATGTATTTAATTACATTTTTTTTAAAGTTTTGATATGCGATATAAAAAATGATAGTAATCTAGTCTATGTGTTATCTACATATTATCCTACATAATAAAAATACTACAATCCTTTTAAAGCAAAATAAATATTATTTATTGACTGAATTAAGACTTAAAAAGTGGCAGATATGATAATTGATAAAGTAATGAGATATTCAGTCTATAAAGATATCTTCCTAGAATAAAAATAAAAAAGAAAGCCCATACTATCTTGATGGTAATCGTTTTACTATGGTTAAGGGAACGCGATACCTTTTCCATATTTTTTCTATTTTAATTATCGTAAGGAAAAGTCTTATATTATTTCCTAACATTTAAATTATAGCACTTTTATAAAAGATCTGAACTATTTCTTCAGCTGGATTTAAGTTAAGTATTTATTTTAAATTTTTGAAATATTAATTTACAAACGACATCTTTGATTTAGATTTAATTAAACCTATTACACAAATGATGAGTTATTAACATACAACTGATATTCAGCTGTGTGTGTGTGTTTGTGTTTGTGTGTGTGTGTGAGAGAGAGAGAGTGAGAGAGAGAGAGAGAGTACGTGCTACTAAAATATATATCTAGCGAGATACGCGGATATTTAAGAGTATTTCTTTTTATTTATTACTTGAAACATCAAAGCAAATAGTGCTTATTGCATGCTCAATTGTATAAGAAATTTAGTGATAAACAAATAAAAACATTTAAATCCTCCGTTATAAAACATATGAGGGTCCTAGCAATTTTAAGATTCAAAACATGGAAATTCCTCAAAATTCAACGATTGATGTTCCCAATCTTTCTCCTTATACACGAATAAAATATTTTACGTTCCAACAATGAAAATATCCATAAGAAAAGGGCTATATGTATGCAAAAAACAAATTTTTTTCAGTGAAAATGCTTGTGCTGTATATATCTTCATAAAACTGGCTTTATATAACAATTTAAATATTACTGCACATAGATGGTAAAAAAGGTAAGAGTTTGTCTTTTATTAACAGCGAGATATTTTATGCTTAAATGTGCATCGTAATTCATATAATTCACTATACAAATATGTATAACTATTAACTTAAATATATAACTTAAGGGCACGTGCCCTGCGTGCTGCTGCTTCCTGGAACTACTTTTGTGTAATCACTTACTATATTACACAAAACAAAACAAAGTTAATTAATTTATCAGAATCAAAGTAAACCGCCCTGTCAGCAAAAATGCTGACTCACTGCATTACTCTAGATGTAGGTGAAGGAAATTTCACCACCTTCCGTGCCAAATAGAAAAGAAAACCCACGGCAATTAAAAACCAAAAAAATTTATACAACCTCATCTATTTTGTTTCAAGTGCCTCGAATTCTACACCTGTTCTGCATAACAACCTACATTAAGAACAGGAAAACAAAAGGTATCTTTTCGCAAAATGGAACGACGCGCGATGAATTATTCCCCCCTCTTTCCCCCAAACATTTACATATTCGCTACCTACTGGTCAGAAGATAGCAATATCGCTGAAAAATTACATTCCACCAATAAGATTCCAAATGCGCAGCTCGACTTAAATCTGTGATTGGACTGTTTGGTGAACCAATCCTTTTCTTTAAGGTGACGTCATCATTTAATTTTTTTTATTGGGTTTTATAAACTGAGGGGGGAGGAATGTAAAATGTGCAAAAGAGGTCGACAGCAGCGAAAATGCCTTTAAGCCGACCAGGTCAGGTCCGAATCCGACCTCTTTCTTGATGACCTAAAAATTGCTGTCTTTAATATTACTTAAAGTTGTTTAGCAGTTGCGTGATCGAAATGGTAGGATCTGTTGTTTGTTTGTTTGTTTTTTGGTTATTATAGGGAGATCGTTTCTGTTTTATCCTAGAGGCAAAATTTGTTCTGATGCATTCTGGATAATTTATGAGACTCCATTTGAATTGCTCTGGATTCTGTGTTGAAAACCTTAAGAAAAAAATTCATTTAAAAATAAATGAATAAATCAGATGGAATGACTTCAGAAAATTACCGATTTTTTTATTAGTGAGATTAGGATTTTTTTCCTGTAGTTATTATTCAAAAGAAAATCAAAATTTTATAAAAATTGCTATATAGCAAGAAAAATATAACGAAGATTGTTTAACAGAATACAAATTACAAATGCAAGTATACGTTTTGATTATGGCGCATAATCTTTTAGATCAGTTTCTATGATCCCACAATCAATTTAATTAGGATAAAACTTTAACTTTGGCTTCTGCTTTTTGCTACGCTTATAAGATTTCTAAATCGTTTTTATGCTAATCGATGTACCATTTAAAAATATAAATTTTAAACACTCATATGCAGAATTTTTATTATTTTTTAAGCGTTGTTACTATTGAGTTTCTCTGAAATAATTGTCGATTAGTTTCTCATTTTCAGATCTTGTTGATTATTATCATATTTTATATGATTATTATCACATTTTTAAATGTTGACTATAATCACATTTTAATGATTATTATCACAATTATCTCCACAATATATCTAAAATGGGCTTCTAAAATTCAACTGTCATCAAGTGAAGATGTGAGATTTCGCCGACATCACTTGAATTTCTGACATCACCTACTTGAGAGCACTTATGTATATTTAATCATCAGACTCTCTTCACTAGATAAGGCTCAGTGCTAACGGTTTAGAGATTTAAACAAAATTTTATTAAAAATAAGCTGTATATACCGGCCTAGTGAACAAGTAAAATTTGCTATCGTAAAATGAATCGAACGTCCATCCTTAAGCCTTGTTTGGAAATCCTTATCATTGTTTGGAAAAACTCCATCCTTAAGCAAAATCATTATGAGTACAAAAACTGAATAAGTACGAATTATGAGTATTAAACTGAAATCGAATTGGGATATAGAATTCAGCCTCCAACAATTAGTCTGTAATTTAAACATAAATCCTCATAATTGTTTTCATTTCGAGGTAAAAGTAAGAATAACGGTAAGGAGAGATTGTATTGATGTTATTTATTATGTCTTTATCGTTAAATAGGTAATTCATATTTTGACAGACAACAGGTTATATTGATATTTTTGATGAGAAAAAGGTGAAATTAGCCTCAGAGCTTTTATTTATTATTTGGAATTACAAAATTCTCCATTTTTACCATTTGCACTCTGAAAAGTAGTTAGATGCATAACTATGAACTTAATACAAGAACTTGTTTATTGTTCCAAAAAATAAATTAATATATAATTGTTTTAAGTTTAGTTTCCCCGAAAAATTAATCATGTCTTTTTACCATTCTGTAGGCATTTTTAACAATCAAAATTGAAAAATAAATAATTAAAGCGTCAAAATGATGCACCGTCTTGAATTGTGCCTGACAGGAGTCATCAGAGTGCTAAGGGTTAAAAACTATTCAACGTCTCTTCGTCCATATCAATCACAACTTTTTTTTAACGTATTTATTTTACTCAATACGTAGTCTGCATTTTATTCACAGTACATATTTATATCTTCTTTTTAATGAAATGTGTTTTACATAGTATCTTTAAAGTGGGTTTCAATATATATTGAAGGAACCATAAAGAACCACAATTCCTAGTCAGCTTTCGCTATATTTACTTTTTTATATTGCTAATAAATGATCCAGTATCGCCAATCTATGGTCATATCATAAGCCTGGATTGTGCAATTAATTAATAATTTATTTATTTTATTTTTGATTTCATGCTTTCTGTAAGAAAAAGACTGTAACAAAATAATGTATAATACGATATTGGAGGATCTACAGAATTCTGTGTAACATGTCACTGTGATGTCGCGAAATTGACTTTGTTTACTGTATAAAAAACAATTAATAATCAAAAATTTGAACTTAATTTGAGCAGAACAGTTTTTTGAAATATTAAATATAATTTGAGAAAATTGAGATTTAAATTATATAATTAAAAAGCAGTTATAAAACTAGAAATTAGTTATAACTAGTTATATAGCTAGAAATTAATTTTGATAATTAAAATATAAGCAAATAAATGTGCAGTGAATAAACTTTAAAAATAGTAGTAATGATGATGATAGCAAAGCAATTGCTTTATACGTATTCGATGTTCGACATATCATGATTGTCTCATATCTAATCAGTTGGGCGTTAGTATAAAAATAAAAAAAGTACTCACATTATTTTCGACATTTTTTTTAAATATAGTAGAAAAGGTAAGAATAAACAACTGCTAAAATTTCTAGTTTTATTTAAAATATACATAAAATTTAAAGCATAAATATTATTCAAATTTTGAAGCTTAGTTACAATCTTTTTAAAAGGTATGAATAAAGAAGTGCTGAAATTTAAGTGGTTACTTAAAGTCGTTTTTAAGATACGGATTATTTTAAAAAGCCGATTATTGACAAAAGAAAATAAATAATTTTTTTATTTAATATTTCCGGATTTCTGAAAAGTTATCTTTATAAAATCGATTGAATTTTGTTTCCGAATTCATTCTTTGGAAAATTACATTTATTTTTATAATTGCAGCTTTCCCGTTCTTTTTCTTTTTGCTGCTATTCTGTTTCTTCAAATCGTATTATCACAAATACCAAATTTCGATAAAATCAACAGGCGCAGAGTATTATAAATTAAAATCTAATTTATATTTTCTATTCAAATTTGATATAAAAAAATTCTTAAAACATTTTCCTACAGTTTCTGAAATACAAAATAAATAAGCTATTCATTTAGAAAGATTTTAGAATTATTTTAATGTTTCAAAACAAGGAAAAATGTCTTGTTATTTATTTATTGAGCCCCAATATTCAAAAATTTAATAGGAATGTAGGTTATTTCTGATTTTAGGAACAAGATGGATTTATATGTTACCACCTAAAAATTTAATAAATCATTAGATAAGTTTCTAAAATAAAAAGTGTTTTAATATCTCGTTTAGATTTATGAAAACTATTTCTTCCAATTTAAAAAATATATATTCTTGGTGTTTCTATAAAACCGAGGAAGGCAGACTGTATTTTCGAATGGATTTTCTCACAAACGTGTTTTTCGGATTTTTTCAAAATTACCAATTATTTGAGATTCAAAAATTCAATTATTTTATAACACTTTTCGAAAACTTTATATTGAATGAAATTACATTAATTAAAAATAAAAAAAAGTAAAATAATAATAATAAATGCTCTTTAAGATTTATAAAGACATTTAAGTAAAAGTATTTCAAAATATTTTAAAGCTTTACCATGGTAGCAGTTTTGCGACTTCTTTGTACCAATTTTCCTCTATTTCACTTGTATCCATAAAATATGTTTAATGTTCGAAAACAACTGCACAAATTAATCCATTTTAGGAATGCGTCTTCAAAAATTATTTGCTTATCATCAATACAGAAAACTCTACTTAGATTAATACGAAAGAGAATTGCTTTAACATATTTTCGAACGCAAAATCTCTTTATTATCTATAAATGATGCGCATATATTTTGCTCAGTTCCTGTCATTATACAAGTAAATATCATTATGTATAATAATACTCTGAATTTCTTCCATTAATAACAATTATCATATTTGTCCATTTATTTTTAAGCCCCATTATCTGTCCAATGCAAATATGTAGAAAACAGAAAAGAAATCGCAAAGAAAGATTAACCCCCAAATGACTAGCTGCTGATCGTATGAATCTATTTATAACAAAATTTGGATCTGAGTATTCATCATGAGACGTATACTGGTTTTATCCGAGCATTTGCAAGTCTTATGTCCTATGAACCACGCCTAGCTCGTTTGAGACTCAACAGGTAAGATTTTAGCTAAATTTGTTTTGCAAGTATTTACATTTTCTTGCTTAAAATAAGACTAGCTATCAAGCCAGGAATTGCTTGGATTATAAAATTATTTTCACGTCTTAGTACTGTAAAGTTCCAATTAGTCAAATACCAGACTATCCGAAATCGTTCTGAAATCGCAAACTAAACAAAATCCCCCAAACAAAGAAATTTTAAATCCAAATTGTTTTGCATAAATAATCGCGATTATTCGCATAAAATCATGATACAAACTAATAAAAGTTTTTAATAAAAAATGTAAATGTAGCCGACAATAAAAATGTTGAAATTCGTTTTCTTCTTATATTAGATACAAAACTATAATCGCTAAAAGTGTAAATTATATTGCATAAAATGATAATTTGATATGTTATCCTCCTTTTCAGTTCGACTAAACTGGATTGCATTACACTTATAATACTTTAAATTAGATAAAACAATTTCACGTTGCGATATCTTTCATGAATCTCCAGTGCCGTCTAAGACCTCGATTAGCAGATAAATTCATCTAATCATTTTATCTCTGTATTTAAAACTACATGGGCGATTCTAACGTTTCTTAGGATTTCATTCGAACTTCTCACATGCCGTTGAAACGACTACAAAATAAAAACCATGCAGCTGATGGTTTGTGTTGCCAAAGCAAGAAGTACTATTTTCTCTTTCTTTCCTGGCGTTTGTATGTTTGACCAGGAAATACTTCAATGCTATTTTTTATATTATTCTCATTATTATTATTTTCCCTGGGTCTCTCTCTTCATTAGGAACTGCAGTCAGTAACCTTGAATGACCTTACATATTTACTGAATCATTAAATAATTTTTTGATTAATCAAAATTTCGCAAAATAATTGAAATAACCTCATTAATATAATAATTGATAGACCTTAAAGATGGTATCTAAATCATATAACAATTATTCCAGAATATATTGGTAGTAAAATAGCTAAAATATCAAGATATAGCTTAGCTTTTTATTTAAATATTCTTTTTAAGAAATGATTAATTTAGGAAGTTTAAAATAACCTAAAAAAATTGGCCTAGAAAGAATTTCAAAATGGCATGTATTAATTCCATGCCGTTACAGATTATCGGAGAATCTCTTTTGACTGGCGAATAAACACATACAATTTCTTCTTTTTACTTATAAATAGATAGCTTTAAACTCAAACACTGTTGATAAAAATGCTAAAATTCGCAAGTTATTCGAAAAGTAGGAATGTTCTCCTCTCAATTCGCTCAACACAATATGGTATTTTTTATAGCTAAGGAATCAGAAGCAAGTATGCAGTCCCACCTCTGCATAATGACCAAACAAATCCAAAATTTGATACAAATTCAATATCGGTGATATTACTTCGAGATTACAGGGTGTACTAAATATCATCCATCTAGATCGATAAATTTTTTTATCAATCATGTTCACATCACACCAACAAATATGCAAATAAATTTCTTTTATACGGATCTCGTCTCAATATTTTATTCAAATCAGCAACTTTGACTTCAAGACTACATACTAAATTTAATCTCTGTAGCTTGATGCCTTTTTTGAATATTGTGTTTAAAGGCCTAAAGATCATAATTCCAAAGGAAAGTGTTCTAAGGACTCAGAGATATTTCAAACGTGGAGATCCATCAGAATATCGAGATCGAATGTTTTGGCAATTACAAAATTCTGTTTGATATTCAATAAAGTAAAAAAAAGAGAATGAAATCATGTTTTTTTTTTTTTTTTTTTTTTTTTTTTTTTTTTTTTTTTTTTGGTATTAGATGGAATAAGCTAGAAGAATCTAATTTAAAGTGGATTTTTACAGAGAAAACACTGAACTTCACCGGAACTATGAAAATTCAATCTTTTCCAATATGGTTACAATTATCTAGAAAGCATGCTTCCATTCCAATTTTCAGTTCAGAAATGAAATTAACTTCTTAAACCAAATGCATCGTCTGCAGGAAATGTTCCTTTGAAACGTGACTTATTCTTTTTTTTTTAAAAAAAGTTTCATATCTATGTGAATATTTCATTTTTCTTTGTTTTCTAAATAAAATTTTTAATAAACTTAATTCAGTTTTTTCACTAAAATGAAATCTACTCGTTTCTATATTTTCCCCTTTTTTGTTGACAAGCCAAAAAATGAAAGTTAAAATAAAGTACTCGAATTCTTATTTTTGTAAAGTGATATTTTAATACCTTTTGATTCTGTTGAGAGAATTCTTTTCCAATTTATTTGGCAAATTACATTTGAAATTAAATCTGTTTAGAATTCCAACTCAAAATGGAATTTTCATAGCTCCAAATTCTTATTTAAGATAAAATGCATGAAATGTATGACGTTTCATAAAACAGCATATAAGCTAAATTCACAGTTAAAAATTCTATATAAAATGAATTAACTGATCTAACTGGTCAATTAAATGGAAAATCAGTGTAATTAGTTTATTTTTTTAAACATAATTAAATGAATTTTAGCTTCAGCATTAAGTAGAGGAATCAAAATATAGTAAAACAAAATTAAAACTGCTTGTTAAATAATAAAAAATTCTCAGTTTTTAAATCGAAGAATTGAATTACTATTGCTAAACATCTCTTAATCTTTTTTAAAGCTGGATTTTGTATTCTTTAAACAGTCTTACTTTTTCAACCACAAATTACAACTGAATTTTTGATCTGAAAGGTGGTTAACAGTTTGCAGATTTTCAGGGCTGCCTTCTGAACTTTTTGAAAATATGTCTCCATTTTTGGTATTATAACATAGTTCGATGCAGAAGAATGTCTCATCGAAAATATATTATTCTGCCAGAACTTTAGCTAAGTACTCGTTCAACAATATTTGGTATATTGTATTTTTTTTACATTTATAGGACAACTAAACCTTGAGCACTTTGTAATAAGGCCGAAAATTCGGAGCTTAATTTATTGAAATTTGCATATTTCTAAGATTCACGTCATTCTCATCTGCAGTCATGTTATTTTAAAACATTGCGGATTTCTTCGTGATTTTTCTTGAATTATTTTGAGACGCCATTTCGCACGAACTCAGCTCAAAATACCGAGGCTAAATATTTATGATCATTAATATCTAATAATTATAAACTTATAAATAAAATGAAGTCTATTTTAAAATCAAGATATTTTAATTCAATAAATGTTTTATCAGAAAATCTGCGATATAATGACACTTTGGCCATTATTCTTTTGACTTCCATTTTTAAAATAAATCTAAACTTTCGTTTTTTATTTAAAAAAAATTCTCTATACAAATAGAACATTGCCAACTGCAGAAACAGATTAATTCTTTTTCTAAGAGATAAAAATTAATTCTTTGCTTTTATTTTTCGAGTTAAATTTTTAATAGCCCTTCTGTAGTGTCTGAAAAACCCGAGCTAGTTATAAAAACATGTATCAATAATATAGGATCTATTAAATCTGATTTAGCAGATTTTTCAAACTTCCGAATGTGAGTCAAGTTGATAACACAACTTAAATCGAAAGAAATGTTTGATCGTTTCAAGCATCATTGATAGAAAAATTTGTGAAAAAACACTCATTTGATTCGTGAGAGTTCGCTTTCTTTTGTAGTTTCTAAATTATCGTTTTGTTTATAGATATTAAAGTTTTACTTTATAAACAACCCTCCACACCTTTCTCTCATATTCTGCAATAAAGATGTCTTCTTTGCATACAGTTGTGGACCTTGGATACGGCAGTAAATGTTTTATGCAGCAATGGCGAGTAAAAGATATAAAATATATATCTATGGCATCAGCAGTTTTATTGATTTTTATTGAATGAAATTGAATTTTATTTTAACTTAAATTTATTGAATCTAAATTTGATAGATATATGCATCTTGGGAACTTTTTTTGTTTTTGAAAGAGTGAATTAAAAATGTAACACGGAACTACAGTTATGATCACAAGATCACATAATGAATTTCATTGATTTAAGTCATTATGTTAAATTCCTGCATTTACATGCTTGTGAAAGTACAGAAAGACAGACGGTCAAGGCTTTGACCGATTTAGTTCAAAATTTGATAAGAATCTATAATTTAGATGCTAAACCTGTCTGCCAAATTTTAGCTATTTTACGTTTTGATATTATTGAATTCGTTCGTGCTCGAACAGCAAGACAGAGAGATAGAGTTCCTTTGAATGGATTTCGCTCAAAATTTAATAGAAATATTCAAATTCAAATAGAAATATTCAAATTTTTTCGATCTCAGGGAGGTCTGAAATAATAAAATTTGTTAAAATCTCGAGTTCTAATTTTTTGACGATTGTCATAATTTCTTTATAAT
Organism: Argiope aurantia; assembly: GCA_026543865.1. Classification (NCBI taxonomy): domain Eukaryota; kingdom Metazoa; phylum Arthropoda; class Arachnida; order Araneae; family Araneidae; genus Argiope; species Argiope aurantia. The sequence continues at coordinate 611,071 of JAPMOR010036789.1, forward strand.
TCACATATTAAATAATTCACCTACTAATAAATATACTATAGTTTAATTTAGAAATATAAACTATATTTGCTGAATTACTTCTTAGCATACAAATGAAGGAGTATTATTGAAAAGGATTCTTCCGCAATAAATATAGAGCATTCTGACTAGCTAGCTTTGCAAGTAAAATGGTAAAATCGGGTCAGTTGCTGAGATTGGTTATGTCAAGGTTTTAATTTGTGATATTTCTCGAAAATGGAAGCAAATGATGAACTAACAATCATTGATTACGCTTCTGAATATCATGAGCTTCGAAGGTTAGTATTGAACTAGAATTTTTGAGGTTTTTCTCCAAAATAGTTGATAGTTATCATTAACGACATGCAACCACTGGTCTGATTTTATTTTACATATTAACAATTATATGTAATAAAAAACAGACTAGTGATTATGGCGAAGAGACTGGTTCTTTGATTTTTCTAAAAATTTTAAATATTTTTTTACTGATTAATTGATAGTTCTAACTCCATGAAGCAAAAAATAAAGGAAATTGATGAGATATTATACTTTGTCTTTTTAAAGTTTCATTCCAATTATAAAATCAATTCAATGCTGTAAAATGTATTGATGGATTATGGATTATAAATGATATAAAATAGCATATCCTTGAAATTATTGTTAATATTATTAAACTTTGGAGTAACTGATCGAGTTAATAGATTTGACAGATAAAAAGTAATAGTATCAAATTCAGTTTTCAAATTATTTTTTATTGATGAGAAACTTATCGTATATTTTTATTAAAAATTTTACAATGATTATTATGCATTCTTCATCAATTGTATTTGAAGTCCTATCATGTTGATTTGATCTTAAATTTTTATGTGATCGATTTGATTTTATAAGCTTAGTAGGGAGAATGTATTTCAATAAGTCAATCCCATTATAACTGTTTTAAGTTTTCGTTTAAAAAAAACAATCACAATTAAAATTTAAAAAATTGCTTTAATAATCCATTATTATACTTAATCATGCAGTAGTTTTCAACTATTTTCTTTTACTTACTTATTGTGATGAGATAACACAAAAAATATTACCGTGTTTATAAAGTATTTGTCAGCATACACACTACAGCACAGATTGGAATGCAATACACCTATAGTATGCGTTGGTAAATTTGCATAACAATATGAAGTAAATTGGTTTCTAAAATAAATATTTTTTTCTACAGCCAAAAATTTTTTTCATTAGTTTATCTTGATCTTTACTGTTGGAGAAACTTGTTATGAATATAAAAAATTTGGTTTATATCAAGTACTTTGACACTAAAATACCAAATAAAAATCAAAAAGTGGAGTTAATAGACTTGTCTTATGAATAAATAGCGTATTGTTCTTATTTAATTTTTATGATTATAAAATATGTTGACAAATTTAAAATACATGGATCTTAAATCAGTTTGAAATTGCGCTCGTGATTAAATTGAAAAGTCGCATTTAGGAGCATTTCCTTTCTAAAATTAAATAATATTATATGAAGAGGATAAAATCTACAGTACTATTCTGCATAGTGTGATTGCATTTGATTCACATAGGATTTAATATGTATCAACCGTACATCTAACTCCGGTCTACGATGGAATTTATCTCAAACAATCATTACTTATAACTTCAAACGCGAAATCTTTTTCTAAGATTTTTAACTACCATATAATATGTTTAATATACTGCACTATCGATTATCTTTCTATAATTAGTTATTAGTAAAAAAAACTGAACTAGAATAACTAAACATAATATAAAACTATTTAGTTTTTTTTCCTTGGGAGATCATAAGTATCTTAGATACTTGCGAAAGCATTTTTCTTTCTGAACTACATCTCAATTTACTTCCTACAAGCTAAAAGAGAAATAAAAAATAAAGAGATTAAACTCTAATAGCAAGCGTAATTAATCATATCATAACCAATTTGTCGCAAGATTATGCCCTGAACAAGTTGTGTGAACCCTTCATATTGTCGCAATCATAAATAATCCAGGCGACATTACATTATCGCGTGCGTACCCTATCTGGTCGATCTGAAGGAGAACCCTAAAGCTTTGAAATTCCTCAGCGTCGAATAGAGGCTTGAAATGATTAGCAGAATTAAATTTTCGTTTATATCTGATTGGTTTTATTGTAAAATATTTTTTTAATTTATTTTTTCATAATTGATTTTTTTTAAATATTTGTAAACGAGTATAGTTTAAGACAATTTTTATTCAAAAAAATAATAATAATCTGATATGTTAAAATGTCATAAATGATTTAGTCTCTATTGTAATAATTCGCCATTGCACCCTATTTCACTTTTCAAAATACTCAATACTGAAGAAAACTGAATCTTTACAGCTAATAAAAAATATTTCTAGGGCGGGGGGCTCCATTTTCCCCCCTTTCTTTTTCCTTTCCTGTTAAGAACATCGGACGGATGGTTTTATGCAATTAAAAATTATTGCATGTTCTTTCAAAATTATGGGTGAATTCTGGCAAATAGTGGGTGCAAAAAGTGCATTCTTTTATAATTATTTTCATAATAATAAATATAAGTAGCCATCGAAGCATATTTATTGTCAGAATGAAATTCTTTAGTTGGTTTGCTTTTTTAACTGTAAAAGCGTTTTTTTCCCAAACAATTGGAATTAAATTATTGATTGTAATAAATATTGGTATCTCATTTTGTGAGTCTGACTCTCAACTAAACCAAAATTGTAGAAAAAAGAAGTCATTCATTCTAAATGGAAAAATTTTGGGATGGAATGGAGAAATTTTGATTCAAGTATACAGAAAGAATTAAGTTACAAATTCTAATTCTGATAACAACAATTAGCTGTCATTATCAGAGTTAAGAATATTGTTTTATTTGAAAAAAAACCGCAAACGTGCTAAAATTACTAAGCTTTTTAGAAATTTCTTCAATAGTTAAATATAATAACTTTATAGTGTAAAGATTGTGTGTGTGTGCATGCATTTATTTAAAAAAATAAATCGAAAGTTATATATTTAATTTGTTTGTTTATTTGTTTTTGCCATCATAAAAGATCACGTGTTGTTGTTTTTTGTTTGTCTTTTGTTTCTTTTACTTTGACAAGCGGATGACCGAGGTGATTTTAAATAAACTCATTTTAAAAACAGGAGCATAATACATTAAACTTAATTTAATTCATTAAAAATTATATTGAGATGAAAAAAATGTATACTTTAGTTCATATCTAGATACATCTTTTAATTTCTTGTACAAGAAATATAAAATATTGTAATAGTCAAAAATATGGACCTCGAAATTTTGACGAATCTCCACATTTGAGACCTCCTTGAGTTCGAAAAACACATTTTTGGCCTCATGTCTCTCTGTGAGTACGATAACACAAAATCTTTTTGAACTAGATGGATGGAATTTGGCATGTGGATTTTAGATCCAATTTGTTGATTTCGATCAAATTTTGAACAAAGTCCATTAAAAAGAAGTCTGGCTGTTCAAGTGCAAGTAAGTCAGATGACTTCGAGACTAAGCTAGACAGAGTATGGTACAGAGGTTTAGCATCAAAATTGCAGATCTTATCAAACAGTTAATCATCTGTCAATCTATATTCACGCATGCATTAAATGCAATAGCTTATGAGTATAAATTTTATGACTTATATCAGTGAAATTCAGTATGTAATTAGTATGTATTATGATCTGCAGCATTAATTCTATCAAATTATGATCTCAGTCGGATAGAAGAAATGGGATATATTAGTGCAGTAGAGTTACATTAGAGGATACATTAGTTCAGCAAAAATACTAGATTCACTCCAAAAGTCTATATTTATAACTATTTTTTTATTAAAATACAATTAAGATAAGCATGGCCTAACCAAAGATCTAAAATTTTATGTGAGAGGAGGGGGACCATCTTTATGTGAGAGTGTGTGAGAAAGTTTCGGAGAGATATTCCAGCTGGTTCAATTTAATTGTCTTTACAAAACTGTATTTTACTGGTATTAATTTCAAGTTCCTTCCCATTCTCTAGACAAAAGGAAGTTTTGCTGAATTTTCTAATTTCATCATGGACTATTTAAAAGCCAACTATACAATAACATTTTATGAGATAAAATAATTATTTCTCGGTTTATTAATGTTTTTAAAAATAATCGTTAACAATATATTTATTCTATAACAAAAATTATTTCAATGTAATTTTTAGTTTGCTATTAAGTAACAGATGAAATATTATTTGAACCAGGTCTCCCCAGTGGTCTCCCCAAAGCTTTCTCGTATACTCTCTAGGAAAGGTGTTATCTCACAGAATGCCTTGCATGGCATTGACATATAATAATTTTTAAATACTAACTTTTGACGTGAATTTAGTATTTTTATTGAATGTATCATATAATACTTGGCGAGTGGTGCTTTTTTGCGATTGCTTATTAGCATGTGGTTAATAATATTCAAAAATAGAATTTGTGTATTAAACTCTTTTTTTTCCAATAGATTGAAACAAAAATTTGACACAAAACTACACTTGTAATCATAAAATACCAAACCAAATTTTATATATTTAAGTATTTGCATTTTTAAGTTATCGCATTTACAGTTTTCTGAAAATATAGACCTACAGATGGTCAACCCCTTGTCGGATTTAGTTCAAACTTTGATAAGTATTTGTAGTATAAACATTAAATTTCTGTATAGACTACTATACTTCGTATAAGAGAAAGTAAAAGAAATCGATGCAGTAATAATTATTGTGGTTGTTATATAAGAACCGAAAGCCTTTTCCTTGCATAATAATCTTAAATTTTCTTACTTTTCAAGGTTTAGAAAAACCACGAAATATTTTGATAATTCCTTTATGATTAAATAGACTGGTTAAAAATGTATCGAAAGAAGTCCCCTCCATTAAATAACCATTTATATATGCAAATCAAAAGAATTAAACCACTTAACCGCATAGTTATTATAAAGAAAGGAAAATTTAGCATAAGCTGGTTATAAATCGCGGCTGCCCTTAATGATAGTCTGCGGTATAGAAGAACCACATCTTACATAATACGCCTTTTTTTTAATTTGCAGAAGAAAAAACACATTTAATGTTAAAATTTCTAAAGAAAATTGTTTCAGAAATTTTTTGTGACTACCTTTAGGACTGGTAATACACAAAGGCTTTGATTTTGCGGTGATTGTTTAGTTCATTAATGGATGTTGCGTCGACTTACGAAGGAATGGACAACAGAGACACAGAAATATTCGAAAGTAGCATTTGCCAACTAACGCTTCAATATTTAAACATAAAGGTTTACTGGTTAAATAATTATGTGACTAGATTAATTTCAAAACTGTTGATATACGAGTTCGTTTATAATCTAAACTTCATGTTATCAATTCATATTCAAAAGGCATTCAGCATCAAAACTTCATCCATAAGTCGGCAGTCATTCATTGTAAAGTTTCTAAGACATTTCAAGATTAAAAACCTAAATTCAAAGATGATTTAAAAATTGCCAAAATAATATAATTTGTTCATTTGGATAAACTGTCTACATTATGCAGTAGTGGTTTTTCAACTAGGGAGGCAAGGCAATTGATTAGAAGCACTGGACTAAGAAAGTAGGGAATCTGTATGAATTATTATCACCTTATTTGCCAAATGAATAAATTTATTAAAAAAAATATTAATTCTATGACTTGTAGAATATTAATACTACATTAACATAAATTCGAATTAAATGATTAAAATCATTATTAAATAAATCAAAGTTAATTGCTTATTTATAATACAGGAATATTCATAAATATTCTATTATTATTGCTATTTATAATAAAGGCTATTGATTATTGCAGATTTAAAATATTCAATTCTATTGAATAGTTAGAAACACATAATGCATACAGCTGGCTAGAGAATTGTTTAAAATTTTATTTTATGCTTTCAGCCTGAGCTCCATTGCAATAAACATCGAATCGAAATCTTATTTCTTGCCACATGCTAACTAACTGAATTCTGATTATTGAATAACTAGTACTATTTTTTTACATATGCAGCCATCTTCTACGAGTTATTCTTATCAACTATAAATATGTTTTTGATAAGATGGCTCTTTGTTGAATTTAGAATGTAGACTGATCTGCAAACAGTACACTCATTCTTTGCATATTGCAGCATGCAAAATTAAGCTTTCATTTTTTTCGTTAACAAATATTAGCGCTGGTTTTATCTTGATCATCCGAATGTATAAAATAAAACTTCAAACTTCTCTCGAACCAGTGGTGAGGCCGCGGTGGCCTAGTGGTAAGGTCTCGGCTTGTGAGCCGTAGGGTTTCAAGTTCGAGACCCGATTCCACCGAAGAACCGTTGTGTAAAGGGGTCTGTTGCACGTTAAATCCGTCATGCCAAAAGTCCTCCCGCTGGTGTGGTGTGGAGAAGGGGTGCCAGCTCAGATGTCGGCCTCGTCATCTGACAGCGGTTCAAAATGACGAGGTCCATCCCAAAATAGCCCTAGTGTTGCTTTATAACGGGACGTTAATATAACCAAACCAAACCAAATTCTAACCAGTTGTATATCGTATACGTTCTTTACATATTATCGTTCATCAGAAATAAAAAATTTTAACTTGTCCCTTCTTTTTGAATACCCTATATTGTGGAATATTAATTATACCATTCATTGATTAATTATTAGCTTTCATTATGAATATATTAACATTAATTTATCAAATTTCCTTCTCTTAATATATTCTGTAAATTAACAATTTTGAAAGTTATGTTAGTTTCAAATTTGATCAATAGAAAAAAAACCTTGGAAATAGCAAAGCCGTTATTTCCTTGTTATATATTTCAATAATTAAATTATTTTTAATCTTAAATAAAGAAGTCATTAATATATAATTTTGGTTAGTTTCTAAAGAATTTTATTGATTTATCGATTTTTTTTATGATATACATATTTTAAAAAATTCATAGGAGCAAACTTTTTCAAAATGTTACTAACATAATTTATTAGCTCATTGGTAAAATTTTAAAAAAAATTCAAAACTTAATTGGCTAATTATTAAAAGAGGAACTTCATAAAATACTAAACCTGGGTTCCAACATGCCTCAATTTGCTAGAGATAGGGTGGATTTTTTTTAATTAAAAATATGCACTATTAATTTTCGTATCAAAATTCATCAGAAATACATTTTATTTTATCACTCATTTTAATAATGAAAAATAATTGATGAGAATCAAAATAAATTTTTATTCAAAACTAGAATGAAATTGAAAAACCTTTCAGAAAAGCCTGTCCGACCGTGTTTCTTTGTAAATAAATATATTTTTTCAAACTTAGACTCATCATTGTTTAATTCTCTCCTTTCGGAAACAAATCAACGATGCAAAATTTACAATTTCACCTTCAAATATGAAATAATCAATTTTATCTGTCAAAGTTTAAAATTAATTGATAAAATCCTGAATATGAAGACCAAAGCATGTACATTTGCAGATGAATAAATAAAATGCATTTCCTATGTGTCATATACAATATAGCACTACAAATAAGCATATATATGACAATTTTGTCACAGTAGCTACTTCAAAATAAACACATTTTAGTAGCTTCTTTCAGAACACTCATTTTTGCCAATCCAAGTAACATGATTCAGTCGCAGAAAGTAATACAAAGCATGAAAATCACTCTGCGGACGACCCCTTTGACTATCTAATTATTTTTTTTCCGGACGAAACTCATTATCGCTAACCTGACTCAATCGCTCGACAAGTAGGTCCAAGCTCATGGCATGACAGTATGATCGGCTATTGATTAATTGCCTACTATGCGACCAGCTCGAGGTGTGTATTATTTTAAATACGTCGCTCGCACATGTGACAGCAAGGTAGCAATTATAGGGAAATTGCCGCGATTTTCCCCCTTTCCTTATCAGTTTTCTCGCAGAAGACAGAGGCAGATGGAGATTTATTAGTCCGTATTTAAGTTTTAGATGAGTCCTCATTGCTCGGAATCGGTCGCATATTTTCTGCTTATAAGGTCCTCAAAGATTGCCCGTGGACTATCTGGCAAGACGGTCGGTAACAACGACTTACTTGGCCATCAAGAAAATCTTTATAGAGGGTGATTACGACCCTAAAAGTTTGTGGTTAGCGTTAATTACAGGGATTGAATGGTGAAAATAGGATATAATTGAACCTACCAGTTTTGTGAGGGAATACCTGAATTTTTAAGGCGTTTACTTCGATATCTTGATTTTAGAAGGCGATTATTCCATTTTTCATATATTAATGACAGTTTCATTAGCATATAGTTTTTTTATAAAATGTATTAACATCTTCATTAAATTTTCATATGAAACCACTGTCTAGCATTGTAGATACAGTATAAGAAAAAGATCAGGTATAATGAGGTGATTTTATAACTAAACCTTGGTACAGGAAAAGAAGGAAGTACATTTTTTCTTGAGAGAGGTAAGATTAAATATTTGTAATGATATAAAGTCCTACAAAAAAAACTTGTTGAAGACAGAAAGATCTGAAGAATTTTCTTGTTTCAATCGACTTTCAGTTTATTTCAATATTTATTCTAATATTTTTACAGCATTTATATGAACATATATCGGCAAGGTTTTTTATGACTATCTTAGTGACAAGTTTTGTAGCTCCAGATCAAATGGTCTGACTTGTTGAGCATCAACTCACAGACATACGCACGCACAAATACACCTTCATTTTTATTATTAGTAAAGATTACCTGTGGAGATAAGATAGACCGCTGAGAATTTTGAGTATATATAATTGGAATAATCGCTTAGGATATCACCAAATTGTCAGATATTAAAGCCCTTTTATTTTAATTGTCTTCTTTTTCATTGTGTTTATGAACTTCTCTAATGGAAACTAGTCCCATGAACACCATAGCGCCAGTAAAAATGTAAATCTATTTTCTAATTATCCACCATCTAATTTTAGCTACATTGTAACTTCACATTTATATCCGTCTTGTAAATTACACATATATTTAAAAAATCCTTCTTCTTTAGGTCTTAGCAATGATAAAAAAAACTATGCCATTAATTATTTGATGAAACAATGAAAACAGTTTGAATTTCAGGGTAAAAATGCCAACAATTACTGAAAGTTAGGCAAAAAAACTACTTTTAAAAAATTGCTAAAATTTACGAAATATTTGTATGACAATTCAATTGGTATTATTAAAAAGATAATTTTTTTTAAATTTTAAAATGATATAAGATGTAATTCTATTAAATTTTAAGATGTTATAAAAATTATTTTTATACTGTATTATTTTCAGAAGTTATCGAGGATAAACGCAGAAATTTGATTTAATTTTTAATTAATGAAACTTCTAATAAAAATTCCAAAAAATAGTTCCGATGGGTACATTCCAACATTCAATGTGTATATGTATTTTCGCAATGTGTATATTAAATTTCGCAGCTGTAGATCTATCAGTCTGGCCTGAGAGAAGCAGCATAAACATACATCTTTATTATTAGTATAGATTTAACCTCTATTTTTAATTGAAAGTTTAAAATCTAAATTACATATTATGATAAAGGTTTTATTTATATAAAATTGTACAACGTACTTTGAAAATAGCAATTCAGCCCAGCAATGAAATGTGCAGCTGTTACTTTCAAACACTGTTTATCACTAGAGCAGGTACAGTGAGAGCCCAAATACATAAATCATATAACTCATTCATATATCTCAAACATGCATGACGATTGTAAAAAGTTAACAATTCCGTCAGTAAGTATTCTTTGCGAAGAGAGCAGAGCTGTACCTTTGTTGCTGAAAATGAATCACTCTACTGGTTGAAAAAGGTTTTTATATTGATTATTTTGTCCACGTTTCCATAAGTTGTTGAGAAAAAAAGCCAAGTAAAAAACTTCTTGAACAGTGTTGAAAGATATTTAAGAAATCTGCAATTAATAACATAGTTATATTTCTTTTTGCTAATAGAATTAACAATTCAAATGACGTTATGTGATAAAAAGTAAAGAAGTGTAATGCATAGAGTTCTATTTCTCTGAAGAAAATGATGGGAATAGTATTAACGTTTTCCAAGAAAACAATTAGGATATAGTAATCTGATTTACTTTGTAAGAATTGAAAAGTCACAGCTAAATAAATTGACTTGACTTGTTAAACTATTTTGTTGAGCACTTTTGTCGTTTCATTCCTATTATAGCATTTGGTCAATAAAAAATTCACCTAAAATATTTCTTTATAGGCAAGGTTAGAATCATATTCTGGGATAATCTACCAAGAAAAATGTAAAAATCAAAGAATTCAAGTATAATGAGAACAGAACTTCTTCTTTTGCGAGAACTTAATGATTGTTATTTTGAAATTTGCTTGAAAATCATATTCAAACAATATGAGCATTTTCAAAAGCGCTGCGGGTCAAATTTCAAAAATTTAAATTATGTATATCTTTTAAAATAAATATATCAATTATAAATTGGTTTCGTTGAAAAACAAATAGCAGCGAAGTGATAATGACAGTCTTTTTTATTTTGAGTGATTTTCTTCACTTTTTGGAGCAAAATGTTAACTTATCAGTTACAGAGCAAACGATAATTAATGGATCAGTTTATATAAAATTTAAACTTGAAATTTGGAATTTTTCGAAGCAAGTCTATTTCTAAAAACTCTATTGTTTATAAATTCTTTAAATTCTGATTATCTTTCATTTTTTCCATCAACAAAACAGATCAAACTTTAGTAGAATAAGTTCAGAATATCATATAAAATTTATTGCAAAAAAATACTAAAACAAATCTATAAAATTCAGTTTTGATATTTATATTTATATTTAATATATTTAAAAAGATCATATTACAATGCTAAAAAATTCAAACAGTTGATTTTTTGAAATATTTCTTATTTTTTACAATTCATCTAAAACTTAATTTTTTTTTCTTTCCTTTTCTGATGATTTTATTTGCTTGTCAATTTCTCCCACAAGATTTCTATTTAAAAAAACCGTTTCTTTTACTCATCACATAATCGGTTTTTTTTAGATGTTTTAATATTTTTGACTGGTTTCTGTAAAAAAACTTTTCTTTCTAATGAGGTTTTAATGTTTCTCACTGTCATTAACTTACAAAACTAAGATTCATGTTTTTCCCTAAGGAATTGTGACTACATATAAGTACCCCAATTGCTCAACAAAGTCAAGTTTTTCTTAATCTACTTAATGGGTTAAGACTGGGTTTCAAAGTACTACGAAATGTTTTCACAACCCATTATTTAATGATTTAATTTTTCGTGAAATGCTACAGCGGTTCTGAGAAATAGCAGTGCTGCAAAAAATGTTTATCGAGAAATTCAATTTTTATTTTTAAAAAAATGCTATTTTATATTTAAGTAATCTGATTTTTTTTCGAAATCAGACATGAAGTTTTTTTTTACCAAGTATCGCTATATCTATTACATTTCTCAAATGTTTTTCAAAAGTTTCATACTTTTTTAAAATCTATTCAGAAAGATGGTGTAATTAATTCCATTATTTCCATTCCGTCCATTCATTATCTGTATCATAAAATAATCATGTGAAAAAATCATGTATTAGTTTTTATATTACAGCTACATAAACAACCATATATGGAATGAAATAACTGTGTCTATAAAATTTTTACTGGTTTTGGGCTTTTCTGTATGAGGATTGAAGATTTTTATTGTTATTATAATAAAAAATATAGAAATTCTGTATTTTTTTATGTTTAAATTTTTGACTCAGATAAAGTTACGAAAATATAACTTTTTAAAGATTTGTTATATTATTGTTTTTAAAGATTTCTAATTATTATTAAGGATTATATTTTTTTACATGCAATTGTTAATAAAAATTGATAATAATAAAAAAAATTCAAATAATAACAAATTATGTGCAATATTATTTTTTGAAAAGAGTGACTTCTAATAAAAGAAAAAAGATAATAAAAAAATTATACTTACAAATCATTTTCGCTGCTTTATATTAAACTTATTTCATTTTATAAGATTCGATAGTGGTTTTTAACCTAGATTTAACAGTTTACAGCATGCATTTTATAGTATAGAATTTTTATATTGAAAATGCTTTTCCAAAACCTTTTGAGAATCCATATACATAGATGACACCAAAAAGAAAACAAATTTTATAGCCAACCTGAATGTCAAAATGAATTATTTACTTATATTCATTATTATATAAAAGAGTCATTTCGCCACATACAACTTAAATTCAAGACCACTTCAGTTCTACTAATATTTATGAAAAAGTTTTAAGATAAATTTTAAATATCATCTTTATAACTTTGTATACGCGACGAATATTTTCTCACAAGAGTGATACCATAAATTTAAATCTGATAATTTAACTAAAGCGATTATAAAAAAATTATTTTCTTTAAAAAATGATAAAATTTTATCACCTTTTTTTTAAATGATTAAGAAAGTAAATAATATATCTTTGTATAGTTAATGTAACACTAAATAATCGTCTGAACAAATATATAGAACGAATTGAAAGAAGAAAAAAAAACATTTACTTTAAGTAGCTACTATGTTCTAAAACCCACATGAAAACGCAATCAAAATAAATGTAAATAAATAACTACCACTACAAAGAAAATACGAAAAAAAAATCTTTCAACAAATGTTTTATCTTGATGATTGATACTTATCCATTTAAATTCAACAAACAAAACTGGACTTATGTGAAAGTTGCAACAAAAAAAATTAATCTATCTTTAAAAAAAACAAAAACAAGGCATTTGTTATATAACAGCAACATAAAAGATGCTTCCAACTTCTGGAAATGAATAAAACAGTGTGTGTGTTCTCTTCCAAGTCGTAAAACATAATTGTCTGAAAGTTTGGTAGAAAGGTAAATTGGAGTTTGCCATTTTGCCTGTCTGAAAGATAGTTTGAATGCTTCGTTTACCATTTCTCTCTAAACAAGAAAAATAATTGTTCTTAATATGTAAATGACCATCTTCTTAACTGGCTGCTATCACGTGTGACCAGATCTAACCCTGTAATTTCATACATAATCGTCGACAGCAACGTTCTTTTTTTTTTTTTCTTTCCAAGTTAATTACGAGAACGGCAGAGAGAAAAAATTAATCATTCATCTGAAAGGCAGGTAGTACATAGTCACATAAGGGGGTTTCCGAGGCTCTTTCTAATTTGAGTCCTTTACCATAATTGTTGCATGAGCTTTGAAATAATTCTAAGTTGCAATAATAGAATTTCGATTGCAATTCAAGTAATTGCATTAGTATGGTTCCGCCGTATTCTGAGTTAAAGTGAAATGATATGATATTCCAAATAGAGAGTATATGAATGATTAATCTTCAATTTGAGTTCCTTTTCAGTGAAGTTAATTCATGCCCATGTGATATCCATCTAATCGTGACGTAAATTTAATGCGGAATCTATTGGTGAAAAAGTGCAAGATGAGGTACAGCTAAATACCATGCACAATTTCATTTGTCATATTTCTGTAATATCACTAAATTTTGTACTTCCTTTATCAAATTTTTTATAATAATTATTGAAATTGTAATATTTTTCTTTCTTTATTACCACGCACATTCAATTAATAGACATGTATTCAAAACAAATGCTATTGTTTTGAGCACATTTAAAATTTCACAATTTCCTTTTTATCAACACAATTAATGCCCTTAATAAGGTCCACTTACATTTAAAAAAAGAAAATATACAGGTGCCTCATCAGCTCTAGAAACGGTGGTATAATGGTAGAAATAGTATTTTAAAATAAAAATTATATTTATAAATGTAGCTCCACACGTCACCTAGCGGTCTTTTCTCAACAAATTTTCTTTTACCGCACCAATTAATCCTCCAAATCTGAAGGCGTTACGTCGACTGGTTCTCTTGGCAGGGCGTCCCAAACAGGAGTACTTTAATTTGAATCACCCTGTATATATATATATGTGTGTGTGTGTGTGTGTGTGTGTGTGTGTGTGTGTGTGTGTGTGT